>BMAO01002423.1:0-303968 GCA_019973975.1 Trichonephila clavata
TTTCCTTACCCTCTCTATGTTAGCACTTCCTGGCGATTTCTATATTTTATAGGATTAAAATTTCCTTTTTCGAATTCTCTTCCTCTTCTTCCCCCCATGAAAAGAGAAACACTGTAAAGCAGTGCTTCTTAAAATTTGAATATTTGCGATCCAATTTTCAAACGGTCATAATTTCTTCATGTCCCCCCCCCACACACATATCCAAACAATAAAATACAGTGTGCAGTACTGATAGAATTATAAATATATTATGTCAGAGTAAATGCGCATTTTATTTTTTTATTGTGTCAGAATATATTTTGTTTTCAGTTTAAATAAATTTTTATTTTCGACTTTTTGACATGCTCGCGCTCCTCTTGTTAGCGCGCCCCACATTTTGAGGAACGCTGCTGTAAAGATTTCCCCTGAAACCCGTTAATGATTGGGAGTTAGAATGAACACCAGTCATAATCAAAACAAATACAATTTATTAATCCTTTTAAAAGTCTCACAAACCCAGGGAAGGAATTGCGCATACATAAAATATTGGAGCCAAAGCGAGGAAGATGAGATATTTAATAGTTTACTATAAGTAGAATCCCTTACGTTTGGTAATAATCGTAACTTTTATCTCATATAATCGACTTCTAGTCAATTTGATTCTAATTCCAATATCTTACTGACTGAACCGTCAATTATCAATTTTATATGTTAATTAATTAATCGACGAGTCTCTCTCGTCTAGCTTTCAATTACTTTACGTTAACACAAACTTCTCATCTAACTCCTAACCTCTCTCTCCTCATCGAACCTAAAAGTTAATGCTTAAATATATGACATGATTTAAGTAGATCGCCTCTTCTTGGGGAAAAGTTTTCAATAGAACAATATTTAAATTAATAGAATTTACCTAAGAGGATTAGTAATAGGTACGTGAATAGACCCGTTACAACACAAATTTATTTTAATAGTACAAAATCAAATAAACATGCCGATTTTTTTTTCTGAAATAGAATTTGTCAAAGAGAAAAATGTCATAGAAGACATGTAATCAATGGTACAAGAGAATTTAAATGTTTATGAAAATTGTGACATTATATTACGAATATTATGGCAATATGACAACTGAACTTTGTGATCAATTGCACGATGGTTGTAAAACGAAATTTTACTAAATATGAATTTATTCCCTGACACTTGAGACAGTTTAATCTTTAAAACTAGTAAATACGTACACAAAAAAAAATGTCATTTAAATATTATTTTTCGTTTTATGATCTTCTGGCGTTAATCTTGTTAAAATCACATCCATTTGCTTTATTATACTGCCAATTACCGTTTTTATTTAGATGTCATATATTCAGCGATAAATCATTAAATTCGTGATTTATTTTCATTAAATCTTTGCTATATTCTAGGTTATAACACTATTTTGCTTAAGTAAAATGTAAAAGGAAACAGAAAACATATAATACAATTTTTACTGCTTGTAAAATAATTCGAAATGTTCAATTGGGAACAAAACGATTGTACTATTAAGCTCAAAGCTTCTACTATCAATCTCAAATTACACTTTAAATCGTAATTGCTGGCTGGTTAAGTGCATAGGAGACAAAGTATTGAATTCTCCAGAATAAAATTCATTCGAAAAACCTCGCAATTTTTAATCTGTTCAGGTGATGAGGACGATACCTCTCAGGTGGAACTCTCCTCTACGAACTACCATACCACGCCAACGGGAAGATGTTGAGCCTCAAAAGATTTAACAGGTCTCAGCCCTACACGGTGGGTCTTCAGTGACAATGGGACTCAAACTCATGACACGAGTCCGTGGTCATGACCCCTAGGCCATTGTGGCCACAATAAAGCAAGGAAAGAAGCAATGGGCTCAATTCATGGTGGTAACATGATAAAAGTCACATGTCTTCTATTGAATTCAAAACAAATTGACATTAAGCTTGCACTTGTTGTTCTATTTGTAAAATTTTGATAAAATCTCAAATTTGATAATTGGCTAAAGATATTTATACGCTGAAATTCCTTAAAAAATTTTCAAAATTAAAATATATATATATTATACTGGTACTTTCAAAAATAGAATACATTTTATTTAAATCTATATAAATAAATAAAATTGAAGAGTTTGTTTGTAATTTCAAATTAACAGCTTTTTACTAAATGTATTTAAAGGTATATATCAAAAAATTAATTTTTAAAATTTTTGTCTGACGGTCTGTCTGTTTGTTCCGGCTAATCTCGGAAACGGCTGGTCTGATTTTAAAAATTCTTTCACCAATGGAAAGCTACATTATCAGCGAGTAACATAAAGTATATTTTATCTCCATATTCCTGCGAGAACGGGAACTATGCGGGTAAAACCATGGGACGTTGCTTACTCCCCGCCAAGTTGGCGCAAAATTATGCATTTGATCAATAATGGAAATTTTAATAAAAATTTCCTCACATTTGTAACAAATAACTGAAACATAGTGTAATTTAGCATCTTTACAAAAAGCAATTTTTTAAATGGTTTTTTATTAAACGTCTAACGTTTATTGCGTTACGTTTGTTAAATGTCAAACTTTGAGAAATATCGCCAAGTTGGCTAAGAAGTTTTCTATTCCGACAATCCCAGATATTTTAATGCAAATCCCCCCCCCCTTTTTTTAAAAAAGAGGGAAACGAATTTTTAATTTTTATTGGTTCCAGTCAAGCAATAAAAAAATTACCATATTATATTATTTACTTTCTAATGATAATCTGATTACGACTTTGACAGTTATTTAAAGACATCAACGTGAGCGGAGGCGCGGGTAAAAGGTAGTAGGTAAATAAAATGCTATGTTTACTTTCTTTTAAAACGTACATATTTATCAACAATAATAAGTTATTATTGTTGATAAATATGTACGTTTTAAAAGAAAGTTTCCTCAAAAAGCAAACGTTGGCAACAGTGAAGCGCCTGGGTTGATTAGATTCAAATATGCTACTGCGTTTATAGTGTGACTGTGAGATCATATGAATTTATGAAGTGACTGGCAGGAAATAGGTGAATGTCGTTATGGGCAGTTGAAAAGGCTAAAATTTTCAGAAATGACAATTTGAGATTTTTTTTATTTTCAAATTATGCAGATAGTTACCTTTCTAAAGATACCGCATTTAATCTCTACGATAATTAGGAGTTTCAAAAACTCTAATCTTAAACTATCATGGAAGCTTGGCCACGCCCACTTAAATGGCAAAAATTGTAAGCATTGAGTTTCGTTTTCATTTGATAGTTGAATATGGAACGCAAATTGATATATATCACTTATACTGCAAGCCGAGCCTTACAGTTTTTAAATTTCTTAGATGATTAGTAGTCTCACAACATCTTTATAATGGATAAATTTTTTGATTTGCTTACATTTTCAAAAGTGCGTAATTGTTTTTGATACCACACGATTTGGTTCTTTTTAGCTAGTGTTTACATAACTATATTCAGATATTTTTTTCAAAATGGTTGCTATCTTCAAGCAATTTCCTCATGCCTAAATCAACTACAATATTATTTAAAAAGTTTGAAGGACAATTTAATAAATGCAGATGTGTAAAAAAGCCAATGTTAATACCATGTATTAGGAGGAAATTGTGCTGCTGATGTAAACAACATTACCGATGGATTTAATTTATTTGAGTGTGAAAAGAAAGTGTTAAAAATGTGGATATATCATATTCTAATGATTCTAAATGTTTTTTAAATAGTTTTTATTGTAAATATCAACATTTTAGCCTGTTTTTTTAGAAGCTGTGAAGTGTTTGAATAAGCAGCAATTATTTCAAAAACAAAATTTTGTGTGTTAATTCAATGAGAATAACATTGGTGGGTTGAATTGTCGTATCGGCCACCTATCCCGCCACGTTATTTATCGCCAAATAGATACATGTGCCAAATCTGGCAACCCTCGTCAATTTTTTTATCAGTGTAAGAAAAATCGAATTGTGACGCAATTTCGCGCATGCGTAGTACGCGTCAAATTGGCGATTTTTCAAAAGTTGGCGGACCAGTGGCCGATTTGACAATTTCACCCATTGGTGAAGTTGTTCATTCTCATTCAGATGGTCCATCTTATGAATATAATACATTTTTTAATTCACAAAGTTGTGTGACAATTCTAAAAATTATGAAACTAATGCTAGTGGTCAGTGTATGCTGTTTGCGATGCAATGCAGATAGACCATCAGATACAGATATGTGATGTAAATAAAAACAGTAGAATTCCTTAGGGAGATTTTTCATCATAAGTACAGTTTACGTGATGTTATTTTGGAGGTTATGAGACCACTTTTAGAATTTTTTTAAAATTTAGATAGCAATGTTTGCTTGGTAGTATTTAAAATGATAGTGTTGTTGTTTCTAATCCCTCAGAGATCTAGCGGCAGCTAGATCAGATCCATGATACCGTGAACTCTAGCGAAGTCAAGCACCAGTAGAGGACTTTCATAAACATCCGCCAGAGTTTATAGTGTGATAACATGAAATGATAGTGTGAATAACGTGGTATGTTCTTCTCTGTCAAATAAACATTTATGCTAATATAAGTAATTTCTTTAGATAAATATGATGCAATATTATCATTTAATATACGTAATGTATAAAAACTACAAATTATATAAAAACTAAACACTGAGTATAGTAATTGCACAAGACAGGCTATGAAATGCCTCGAAAAATGTTGGTTGTTAAAAGCAAGATAGTCTTGCTGATAAACAAAAAAAGATTAGCAAACTAAAATGACCAAAAAGGATGAGAGAGTATGATGAGGTATTGAAAAATGTGGATTTGTTGGAGTATAGGGTGGAAATGTTCTGATGGGGAGGTAATTTTACATTAAAATGTGATTTTCTCAAAATAAGAATTTTTCATTTTCGATGTATCTTTTCTAAGAAACTGCTGTTCATAAGCATGTAATTTTTGTATGACATATTCATAACATATGCTAATATATACTAAAATGAGCTCTTGGGGAAAAAATCAAAAATCTCTTTTTTACAAATTTTTTTGTGAAAAAAGTGACAAAATTCACTATGTTGAATACAATATTTTGTAAATTAATAAAAAATCGAAATTAAACAAAAGCCCATTTCAATATAATAACAAAGATACATTTTACTGTATACAAAATTTCAAACATATATCTATTATAGTTTGTGAGAAAAGGTACATCGAAAATGGCCATTTTAACATTGTCGGTATAGGGGGTTCCGATACCTCTTATATTAATATGACGCCACATGAATCTAACCCATTTGTTACAGGCACACGTGTAGAATATAGAAACTCCTATTTCTTCCCCATATCATCTACGTAATGAATCGTTGGTACTCACGTATTATCGCAACAATAACCAACGTTCAAGATAACGTGCCAAGTTGGCAACCCCGATTTTTCGCATGTGTCGTAAGCACTGAATTGGCAATCATGGGCTTCGTTTCATAAATGTCGCCAATAGGTTGCGATAATACATAAGTACCTGTAGCGGTACCATCTATATAAGCCAGTAACTACCTCCGCACCACGGTGATCATTTTGGTGTAGTGGATAAGTTACTCGGCTTCGGATCCAAAGGTACCTGGTTCTATCCTACAGGATAAGCGCGCCACTTCATTGGTGACCCTGGCTGAACTCAGAAAGACGCAACGTTCTGAACTGTCGTGGCGCCATCTACCTGCAAGCAAAGTCGTCGAACCCTCTCGGCGCAGCAAAATCGCTGCACCCACTCGGAGCAGCAAAGTCGTCTCACATATGACGCAATCAACAAAGTCGTCTCACATATGACGCAATCAACAAAGTCGTCTCACATATGACGCAATCAGCAAAAGCCGTCACAACTCATGACGCAGCAGCAAAAACACGCTTGATTAAACAAATACATAGTTCGTTCGCCCTCCACCGACTCACTGGTGGGGTGTATGTAGCGGTACCATCTATGTAAGCCAGTAACTACCTCCGCACCACGGTGATCATTTTGGTGTAGTGGATAAGTTACTCGGCTTCGGATCCAAAGGTACCTGGTTCTATCCTACAGGATAAGCGCGCCACTTCATACCCAATCGTTTTCAAAATGAAGAAAAAGAGAGAGAGAATAAACGTAATAATTTGTAAGGATCAGTTTTTTGGTACTTTGCCATTTCACCGGCGCAGGCAGTAGACGCCAAACGGAATATTCCAGCTGGTAACCTTTTACATTCACGCTCTTAAGAAGATATAGTACCCTAAAAATCATTAAACTGTCGAAAATTTTTTATTGGCTTATATGATACCCCGAATCTTTATAAATATGCCTACAACATTTCAAAGCTTTACCTGCATTTTTCATTAAGTAATGGAGCAATGTTTGACGCTAAACAGCAACTACCACGTCTACATTTCAGATTATCTGCTAGAAAAGAGCCTGATAAAAATGAATTAATTAATTTTCTAATGCGCATCAATGAGATTGACATTATACATGCTGTAATAAATCATTTTAAAAAAGAATTGTGCAATTCATGCAAAGATTCTAGTTTGTGAATTATTTACTGGAAGATCAAATGGATTTGGTCAAGATTTAAAAGGTGTGCTTGCTTTTTATGATATTATTATGAATTAAATTAAAACTTCAAAACGGATGCTCCCAAAGCACAAATACTAAATCTCATTTTGATAACTCAGATAATTAAAAATCTAATTCCCAAAAATAGAAAAACTCTTCCATTTTTATATATTTGTTTTTGGTGATATATATATATATCCCATGTGTGCGAGATTCAACACTTTAATTATTAAATTATTTTAAGATATTTATTTAAACAATGCACATATACAGTTCTTAGATTTTGATGCATTTTACCTATAAATTGTTATTTGATTTTGCTTTTATTCGTGTACAATATTTAACATGCGAAGGCTTTTAAAATCATGGAAATAAAAAATAAAGGCATAAACATTTTTTGTACATGTTGTGTGCATTAGCTCTGAGCATGGAATTAGCTCTGAAGTGTGTGTATTTATTTATTTTTTATAATTATTAAGATAAATTTTTATGAAATATTGATCTTTCATTCGTTTTTTTCTATACATTCATTATGGCAGTATACTGTTTAATTGTTCTACATTTGTGCAATATTTATGGTAAGTAGTTTTAAATAAGCTAATTAAGATTTCATAAAAGTTTCAGACTATTCGATGAATATTATATCATGCTATTCATGGAATGAAAACTTCAAACTCATATTTCTCCATGTCGAATTTTTGTACATATACTGTTATTCAAAACCCTAAGGCTTTTTTTTTTTGATAATTGAAGTATGGGTTTGAAATTTTTTATACATGTTCTGAAATGTATCTTTTGTAAAACTGTGCATGGAATTAGCTCTAACATGTTTTGTACTTTTTCTAAAAAATTTCAAAATCAAAATTAATGTTTTTTGGGGAATTTTTGGAAGTTTAACTATAAAAAATTAATAATAAATTAAAAAGCAACAGAGCAGAACAAAACCCATGCACAGTTTTATGTAGTATATTATAAGGTACTAGGAAAAAAAATTTTGAAAGAAAAGAGACATATTTAAAAAAGCCTTAGAGATTTTAAAAAATGCTTAAAAAAGCTAAAAGTATTTAAATTTTACAAACATTTTGCAACAAATTAAAATTTTTTGGATGGAATTATTATTAAATATTAACCTTTATGAAATACAATTAAAACAAAACATCAAATATTAAAAATAAAAAAAATTGTGAAGATGGTACCATATCGCCTTAAAAAAAAGTCGCGCGGTCCATTTAAAAAATATTTAAACGATATTAAAACTTTTATGCCTCTGAAGTAACAAAAGGTGTTGTTGGTGTTGCTTGTCTCCATGCCTAGCCAAGCTAGACTAAGTCCATGATCTCATTCACTCTCAAAAAGTCCAACACCATTAGTGGATCCTCATACAAATCTTGTTTTGTAAGCCCCAGGCAGTCAAGAATGTGTTCTGGAGATGCCTGGCAGGCAGAACACCTAACACAAGCAGGAAAAACTTTGTCTCCATCTTTAAAAGTCAAAGTTCAAAGGTGGCCATTCCGGAAACGAGATAAAATAGTTTGCTCCTGCCTGCTGCATTGAAGGTAAAGAGAACAACCACAGGGCGTTTAGCCTCATACCAGTGATGAGCAGGAGGAATAGGTGATAGCTTGTTGTTAATATAGGTGGAGTGCAGTTCTGAATAGGTGAGAGGGGCCGAGTTCCTAGTGGGTTGAGCTGTGCCATTTTTTGCTAGGGCATCAGCAAACTCATTGCCCGCGATGTTAACGTACGAAGGAATCCATTGTAGATTGATCTCATGAGAAGATGAAAGGCGTTTTAGTTTCTCCAAAATAGCCACTCCTGTGTTATCACCCACCTTATGCCAGTTAGAAAGATGTTGGATGGCACTACGAAAGTCAGATAAAATCCAGATGCTGTTCGAACCAGGAATTGAGAGTGCCTCTTTAAGACCTGTATCAATAGCAATGAGTTCACTGTGAAAAACAGAGCAACCATCAGACTTTCTCAGTTTAGTGTGACTGTAATAGTTTTGGGACTTAATATAGATACCACTGCCAGAATGAGAGTGTTCATTCCTGCTGCCATCAGTATAGATAAGAAATGCATCATCAGGAATGTTACTAATAACTTCAAGGGCAAGTTGCCTAAGAAATTCAGGTGGATCTGAAGTCTTGTTGACATGGACTGAGAGGTTCGGGTGAAAATACACCCCTGGGAGGCCCTCGGATGGGTCAATATAAGAGCTTAAGTGATGCCGTTCCGCAGAGGGGAAAATCATATTGTCACTAATCACCTGACTATAGGGGCTTCACTTCTATTAAAAAGGTACTTACCTATTAGTGATTCGCATGGAGCAAATTTTGCTGAGGTGATGCAAAGACGTAAGTACCATAAGAAATTCCTGGAACAAATATTTTTTTTATTTCTAATGAGCTGCGGATAGGTGTTTTAACTTTGCAGACCTAGTACATTCTCGGAAGATGGTATCTCTTTTTAGTGTGGCACCATATCGTTGGATACCAATCCCCACAGGTAATTTTGACATCCAGTTTCCACCCTAGAGAGAAGCACCTGAGCTCTGACGATACGAACCTGTACTAGGATTTAATTTTGCCGAGAGCACTCAAGCCAAATAGATATTCTAGGGACCTTTTACATGCCGTATACGACATAGCCGCTATCAGTTTTCTGTATCATGAAAATCCACCGACTTGGGCTGGGGTCAAACCCGTAACCTTGGGTGCAGAAGGCCAGCGACAAACCAACCACGCCACCCAGCCGGCAGTTGTAGGTATGTAAACATGGTTTGTACAATGGATGCTCTCACCAAATGCAAGTTGCTAAATGTTATTCACTTCAAACAATAGGCAATAATGCTGCAGAAATTCATGAAATAAATTAAAAAACAAGCAATTTTTACAGAACAAATATTACAGGTTATAGGTTTTGTGGGATTTGGAGCAACAAAGGCTTTTCCAACAAATATTTATTAACATCTTTTTTATGTATATACTGAGTGTTGTCGCCAATAAAATCTGATTGGTGAGATTTCAGCTAGGAAATAGAAAAGTATCAGTTTTTTACCTTGTCACAAAATGAAATTTACTTTATGACCGAATATCAAGCACTAATTTGATATCGGTACGCTACACATTTTTGAGTGATTTGAAATCGCATCAAATAGATATATGGCAGCTAGTTTAATGTTATCATATAGCAATGTAATCATTTGGCGAAATTTTACAAATATTTAATGAAAAATTCTTTATCGTACCAATCTCGAAATAGTTCCAAAAAATAATTCAAGCAAGTATTAATAATATTTTTTGCAACATTTTAAATGTAAAAAATACAAAAAATATAGTTTTATTAACTGCAGAAGGTACGTATTATTGCAACAATCGCCAACTCTATTAATAACTCGCCAAGTTGACAACACTGATTTCCGATGTGTCGTACACGCTGAATTGGCATCCATGTGCTTCGTTTCATTTCATGTCGCCAATAGGTTGCAATAATACGAACCTTACAGAATCTTTATTTCTCTATTGCCACTAAGTGTACGTAATTTTGTAACCAAATTGTTCGCGCAAATACGGACTAGCTGCTGTAAGAAGTTCTCTGAGACGATGTTTAATTCAGAGAAGAATATAAAACATGTCGAAGTTTTTATGGATATGAACTCTAAATATTTAATTAATAATAAAGTGCTGGCTATAAAAAAATAGCCAATTCAATTTAAAAACGGCACAAAAAAAAATTCAAAATAAATAAGTAAATGAAATTTTAGCTTTCCATTTCCTACAGTAAAATTAAAAATGTGTAATTAAAACTCGCGTGGAACGTTCAACGGTATTTCTGATTGGGAAAATATTTTATGGTATCATGTTAAATCCGCGAAAAGAGAGTTTCATAGCTTAGCAAAGTCAAAAAAATATATATTGTACACAGAATCTGAAACGATGAGTTCAATAGCCACAGGTTATGATTTACTGGCATCTCAATTTTCACCGGATGGTCGAATATTTCAAATAGAATACGCTCAAAAAGCATTGCTTAAAAGTGGAACAGCTATTGGGTTGAGAGGTAAAGACTGCGTAGTGCTGGCTGCCGAAAAACTATCACCCAGCAAACTGTACGAATCTGATGCATACCGAAGAATCTTCACAGTTGTCCCGCACATTGGGATCATCATAACGGGTTTTACTCCAGATGGAAGACATCTTGTAGAAACGGCAAAAACAGAGGCAGCAAATTACAAAAATAGTTACAATCACGACATACCACTGAAGCATTTAAAAAATCGTGTGGCTATGTATATGCACGCATATACCTGTTTCGGTGCCTTGCGCCCTTTTGGCGTTAGTTTGATACTAGCTGCCTGTAACTCAGATGGCCCTGAACTAGCTGGCATTGATCTGTCCGGTGCTTCGTTCAATTACTTTGGATATGCTGTGGGCAAGAACCAAGCAGCGGCAAAAACGGAAATCGAAAAACTCGATTTGAAAAATATGGAGAACTGGGAATTGGTGAAAGAAGCCACGAGAATTATGTATATGATTCATGATGACAAAGATAAAAATTTTGAATTAGAATTAAGTTGGGTGGGGAAAATTACGAGGGGGAAGCATGTGAACGTTCCAAACCAAGTATTTCGGGAGGCTCAAAATTATGCAATAACAGCAGTGGAGGAACGTGATTCCGATGAAGAATTATAATTACGATTTGGGTCTCCAAATCGTGTTTTGTTGTTTATGCATCTGGAAAATTAAATTATGATTCGCAATATTTTAATTGAACTTTTTCTACCTTGTTCATATGTAATATCTTATAAATAAATGTTTCTTGTGATTTTGCATAACCTATAAGTTATCTTTCAGGTAGTACAGTTTTCAATTCTTATGTATTATACTGTCGATCAATTTCGCCAAATAAAAAGGCGTCGCCAATTCAAAAACTGCCAAATTTTGTCATCGTGATACTGTGTTCGAACATAAACCAGAATAGTTTCCACTATTGACTGCATATCGCGGCTTTTGGCGACGTTTTTTGTTTTGACAAAATTGGTCAACGGTATAATATGTAAGTACAAAGTTTTCTTGTATTAAAAAATATTAAAAAAAGATCTCTAAATAAAGAATCTCATGTCTAATTGTTCTTAGTTTTCTTTTGAAAATAGATATAACTTTTAAAAAATATTTCTTTTCTCGTTAAAGCCACGTCATGCTATTTCGATGCCAAAGTGACATATTCGGCTGGTTTCTTTTGCAAAATCGGTACTTACGTGTTATCGCAACAATGCCAACATTCAAAGTAAGCCATCCCTGATTTCCACTGAATTGGCAACCATGTGCTTCGTTTCATATAATGTCGCCAATAAGTTGTGATAATACATAAGTACCGCAACATATTTCACTGAACACTAGATAATATTTTTCTTACGATATTATTAACTCCTTACATTGGCAAACTTATCACCAAGGGAGAAGCAAACGAAACTAGAGCCGAGGAAATACGTGAAAAGAAAAAAAAGATACCTGTGCGTTATTAAAATAAAAGTTCTAACTATTTTAAATTATCATATAATGTATCAATCGCATAAAAGAACTACGTTTTGGATATATTTTAATGGTAAAATCCTATTTTAGTTCACACCTTTGGCAAATAAGGGAAGAGAAATGTGCCAAATTGTACTAACATCTAATTTTTTTGTGTTGTACTTATATCCAATATGACGATAATAATTCGTCCAAGTTGATGATAGGTAAAGATGAAGGCTAAAATAAAGATCTGACCCGTGAATCCAATACAAAAAGCAGTGCTGTTGGCGTCAGTAAAATAAAATGGGATTTTACCAAACTATGGTTTAAAGATGAAGCTCAGTGACTGAGCGGAAGCTTCCATATCACAGGAACCGTTGTTTGTCCGGGGTTCAAATCCTGGGCTGGGCAAGATCAATTCAGCCTTTTATCCAAGCAGTGGGTCGATAAATGAATACTAAGCTTTCTTGGAAACCAAACACTAAGTATTTCGCGTCAGACTGACCATCTGACCGGAACATCTGCTCGTGCACCTCAGTACTCAAGGTCACGAAAACTGAGTTGGACACAGCAGGCCTTAGCCCTCATGTGCTGTTGCGCCACCGAGTTTCGTTCAGTTTAGTTTTATGGTTTTAAGTTATATACAACTTCGCACTCTTTATGATGAGGAGTTTTATATAAATTTTTTATAATTCGTAGATTTTTTTTCAGTTTATCAGAGATACATATATACAAGTAAACTTTCTTTCTCTATTCTACAAATATTGTTGTACACAATTATCAAAATATACAGGGTATCCAGCCTTAATGTGACCCAATAGCTAATTCCCGAACCGTTCGGTTTAGATATGCACTTCCAATTTGAAAAATGTTTTTAAAAGGGTAAAGCATGTTTTTAAGTGCTTTTCGAACCAAAAAAACCCATTTACAAAAAAATTACAAAAATTAGTTTCTTATACGGTACCCAGGTCCTATCAGTTATATTTAGGGAAAGATGCAGTACACAAAAACAAACTAAACACCAAAAGTTTCATTTTATTACGATAAAAACTGGCCGAGTTATGGAACTTTGAAAATCCTATATTTTATCCATTTTCTCGTCTAGTTTCAAGAAGCTACTAAGCCGTCTCCAAAGTGAAATTAGCTAAAACTCTGCCAGGAAACTTTCGCTCTTGCACGTCACTTTTATGTAAATCGTTTTTTAATTTAAAAGCATACGTTAATAATACAATACTTGAGTACACTTAAGAAATAAAATGTATTCGTGTACGTGTAAAACATAGGAAAAATAAAATATTTTGGACGAAGAAAATATTTCAAAAGCAGTTCCAAAAAATAGACTTATATGCTGGGGCTTCAGTCTGATTTGCTGCGTTTTTGCTGATCATGACGAACATTAAAAATATGTTGTATAGTCGCTTGCAATTGCATACAGTCGTATTCTAATATTACGAATTCTAGTAAGGGAGAACGAGATGTATACAAATGAAGAATACCGCAAAATGGTACTGTTTTATGGGCAGTGTAATCGAAATAAGAGAGAGGCGGCAAGACTTTATGCCATTAAATTTCCCACTCGAAGACATCCATCTTATTGTACAATTGCCCGTGTTGATCAACGCTTGTATAAAATTGGGAGTTTCCCTTGTCTCGTGCCTTCACCATTATTTAAGTTAATTTGGTCATTCTGATATAATAAAGCCCCTGATTGGCGCAACATTTCACATTATGCTATAATTTGAACGGCGAATCCTGTATTATTTTGCTGCTATTTGTTAAAACAAGCTGTTTTAATCTTTTCGGTACAAGTTGTATTTATTTAATAAAATTTTTGTTTTTCATACAGCAATACAAATTGTCAATCTATGATGTTTACTACGATGTTTAAATATTACTATTATGTTTTTCTTTTGCTCTTTCTGTGGATAGTGAATTACTGTACTCTAAACTAAATTTATATGCGACCCCCTTTTCTGAGAAATTCAGATGCTTCAACTTTAGGTAGGCATAACTCGGTCAGTTTTTATCGTAATAAAATGAAACTTTTTGTGTTTACTTTGTTTTTGTGTACTGCATCTTTTCCTAAATATAAGTGATAGGACCTGGGGACCGTATAAAAATTTAATTTTTGTAATTTTTTTGTAAATGAGTTTTTTTTGTTCGAAAAGCACGTAAACACATTCTTTACCTTTTTAAAAACATTTTTCAAATTGGAAGTGCATATCTAAACCGACCGGTTCGGAAATTAGCTATTGGGTCACATTAAGGCTGGACACCCTGTATATTAAATCACAAAAGAATAAGTAACTTCTTCTGCTTTGTTCCAGTCAAACACTCCCTACCAATATTCACTAGAGTCATTAAATATAAAACTTTTAATCTAAATTAAATCAAAAAATCCTAAAGTTTTAATGTATACTTCACGGTATTATAGCACACAATTCGTTTTTGTATGAGTATAATAATGATAAAAGTTTAAGGTACTTTCCGTTCAAATTGGCGACGTTATATGAAACAAAACCCACTGTTGCCATTTCAGCGCGTACAACACATGCGAAATCGGAGCTTCCAACTTGGCGAGTTATCCCGAACTTTGTCAGTGTTGCAATAATGCCTAAGTGCCAAAATGTGCAATCATACTGTTACGTAGATCGGGGTTCGAGGATTTTATGCAAAATCAATCATAAACAACAAGACAGTTCTTTAAGAGCGATGAGTATTTATTGGCGTAAATCAATCATTAAAAAATACAGGATTCAACAGAAAAATTCTCAGAATAAATATCAGAAGGATATCACACCTTCAACAGCACTTAGACACAATTATCAGTTTCTAAAAAACACGTATATATAAGCTTATTCACTAGCACAGCCGAGCTAATCGCTAGTCAAAACCAGACTCACTACTCGCTGGTTGAAACCAGACTGACTGTTGATTACGGTGAATCTGTGAGCTGGGCTGCAAAGCAGCCCTCCATCCCATATCTGGATTTCTGCGATGTGGAAGATGGCGAAAGTGGGTTTTTTCCGTCTGCGAGATACGTCTTGGGCGAGTATCGCTCTATTTAGAGCCGGGGCCGAAACTTCCGGAAAGATGCGCTCGCGTCATAGATCGTGAAATTAGTGGATTTCTCTATTAATTTCTAGAAGAATCCAGAGGGTCTCGAACTCGCCAACATGGTAAACAAAAATGATGACAACTTGGCTCTATCGCCAATATTTCGCCAAGTTCCCATTGAATCGCCATTATAATGTAAGGGACGGCATTGCTTGTGAGTATTACAATTTTAATATGAAATAAGTAATATAAAGGCATTGCACATCCAAATACAAATTATTTACATTATTTTATACAAATTTTGTAACAATACGTTACAACCCAAGTTCTAAAAAACATATTATTTTATTTTTTTCACTGATCAAACCTGTAAGCATATTGACTGACTCACAAGGGGAGGGCACGACCAAGGAAATTCATTTGGGGACGAGACTTAGTGAAATAGTAGTACTCCTTTAGAATCTTCAACCCTCAATGTATTAGTGTCGAATGGCCATTCAATCGATTCTGGTTGCCAAAAAAATTGACATCGCCAAGCAGCCATCCCCTCCCTATTCTACACTTTAGCACTTAATTTTTAAGTATAAAGGATTTTGTTCAATTAAACGATCCATAATTTTTTTTTTTTTTGAAAAACAATGTAGATGGCAAACTAATTACTACACCTAAAAGTATACAAAAACACAAGACACGAGGTCACCGAACAAAAATATAAACTAAGCTTAAATCTACTACTGTAAACTAAAACTATGTATATATTTAATAACTATAAGAAAAGCAAAAGACTAGAAAGTATATAAAAAATATTTAGAGCACTAAAAAACTTTAAGAATACAAAATTTGAATGTAAGCAAAATCGACGGTTGGCACACAACCACAAGTGTAATACGATTACCTGTTGTTTATTTGATAATAACGCGGCAATTGCTAAGTGATCGCTGCACCCTCTGGAGATTAATCAACCCTATTCTGTTAATTATTTTTATAATTAATTAAATCTATTTAAAAACGACTTATTAAATATTTTTAATTATAAAACAAATTAGTAACATGTAAGAGAGAGAGAGAGAGAGAGACATATATTATTTTTATTATATTAATTATAAAATATTTTTTTTATAAATAGTTCTAATAATATATTTTATATATTATTATAATATTTTACATATTTTATTTATAATATATTGTATTTCATATTATATAAAATTAGTTATAACTAATTTTTAAATAAAATATCATTTAATATTTATTTTAATATATTTTTGTAATAAATATTATTTATTAATAATTATATTTATACAATATAATATAGATATTTATATAATTACAGTAATTATTTTACTTTTAAAATACAAAATAATTATCTAAAATATCATTTAATAAAAGCCTCTTTTTTAAATAAATTTATTTAATCGCAAAAATAATCAAATGTATTGAAAAAATAAAAGAAAAAACCGAGCGCGTGACTCGAACCTTGGCCGGACGTGCAGTAAGGAAGTTCGCTTACATCTATCCCACTGCGTCTCTGACGCTAATGAAAATTTAATTGTATAGAAGCTAAGTACGAATTTCGAAAGCTATTTTCTCCGAATTGACTGGCCATTCGGGCTAATACATTGAGGGTTGAACACCCTAAAGGAGTACTACTATTACATTAAGTCTCGTCCCGAAATGAATTTTCTTAGTCGTGCCCTCCCCTTGTCAAAGCACTTAACCTCATCTCGGAACGGTTGACGTGAAATGTGCGTCATTTGCGTGATTGTATCTAAGTGTATGCACATTTAGATTGAAGCAAAAAGGACAAAAATTAAACTATAGTCTGACATCTATGTAACGAAGTCACTAAATCCCGAAAGAAAAAGTTCGTTATATGGAAAATTCGTTACATAAAGGTTCACCTTTCAATATACTTCATAAAACAAATTTTAAATTCATAAACTTTATTTATTGAAAAAAAGTAATTATTCACACCTGTCTGTTAACTAATATCTATTTATTTTATATATAATTTACCCATAAAAAAAGAAAAATTGCAGGGAAAACAAGGGGGGGGGATGTCGAGAAATACACTATATTTTCAACACTAAGAAAATAATTTTTATATTAAAATTAACGAATTTTAAGGATATTTTCTAATTTAAGTACACAAGTCATTTTAAACATACATTATTTTACAACTAGAAATTCTAAACATACATTACCGCATGCGTCCTTAAATTTACTTACTCATAAAGTCTGTTTAATTTTGTTTGAAAAAATGCTTTGTTTCATAATACACTTCACGTCTTTGCAATGCACCAAAAATCCCTTCAGGCGTATTTTCTGCACACTGTAATCCGCGTCGAATTGTTTCAAATGAATTTATCATTTCATCACATGAAGGTTTATTGATTCCTTATCATCGTTTTCACTTTCATCTTCGTCTTCATTGCAATCCATTCCTGTACTGCTTTTATTTGTCATATTGTTCAAAATATCCAATTCAGTTAGTGATCCCGAGGTTTCAGTATCAAGAAAAAGAAAATCATCAAACAGCACAGAATCCATATAATTTTCTGTTTTTCCTTTTTTTTTTTTTTTTTTTCCTTTTTAACCATTTTTTTTTTTTTTTCAATTTCTTCTAAGGGCATATCGTGTTCGACCTCCGTACTTGCCGAACTCTCACTGCTGACAAAGAATAACAGTTTTGGCTAAGCTGAAAAACTTATGAATGGTACGATCTGTCACATCATAAGTTCAACGCTTTCGAAATTTCTAAAATGCTTTCCCGTAAATTGATATTTGTCATGGATTGTTTTCAAAAGCAGTGATAACTTTTCACAATATCCTCTTGCGATAGTGTACTTTAAAAAATTTTATCACCCCCCTTTGATCCTTTGGCTGCAGTTTTGCTGGCAAGGGGAAAAAACTGTAACATTTTTCAATTTTTGGTTGATTACCTTCGGATGTACAGGAGAATTGTCTAAAAGAAGAACAATTTTGCGACGTTCTTTAACCATACATTTGTCCAACTTTTGAAATCAATTTCCCCAAATTCCTGACGTCATCCAAGATTTTTTGTTACAAGTCATGATCAACTTCCAAAGATTTCGCGCCTGTGAAACATCTTGGAGTTTTGCTTCTTCTATAACAAGTGGTTTAATTTCTGATGTCCAGTCGTATTTGCTCCTAACCAGTGGCGGATTAAGCGCGTGTCGGACGCCAGGGGCCCACAGCGCTGGTAGGGGCCCCAAGCTTGATGAGTGCAAAGGCCAGCGACAAACCAACCACGCCACCTTGGAACAAAAAATTAAAAGAAAACAAAGTTACAATGAAACCCCCGCTAGAAATTTATCGACATGCACGAGAAATCCTAATGTAGAAAAACTTTTGAAAATATTTTTAACAATACCGATATCGAATGCATCAGGTGAATGATATTTTTTAATTTTAAAACGTGTTAAAAATAATTTAAGGAGTACTATGGAAGAAAAGACAAATTGAACCAACATGGCCATATTATATTCAGAATAAAATGTTTTGGACAAAATAGATATGGTAAAAATAATTGATGAATTTGCCAAAGAGAAATCAAACTGTATAGCAAAACTGTAAGCTCTTAAGTAAGGTTTTTAATACTTTTTTTATATACAGTCAAGATTTTTCTTTAGCCGATGAGTTCTGTTATATCACTACATTTTATTTAGAGAATTTAAAGTAAATGTGACTCTTTTCCCTATTTTAGTTTTTCGACTCTTAAGCCCATGGGCCCCAAACCTTTTACCGCCAGGGGCCTCCAACTACCATAATCCGCCTCTGCTCCTAACTAGGGATTGCAACACCGGTATTTTGAGCCATTTGTACATTTTTGTAATAAGGGAGCTCCCAAGTTTAAAAAACGTTTTTTCGCGGTATATTTACTAGAATTTTTTAAAATTATTTTCACTATATGATCAAGGATCGAAAACATAGCAAAATCGAACACGTTTTTGTTTTTATGTCTCCCTAACAGGCGAAATTATTTAGACTGTGAATACAAAGCTGCATCGTACAATCAAGAGAAGTGATAAAATATGTGAATCATCCAAAGAGGTGGACCAAAACTATCCTATTGCAGTTCAGAGCGATACTACACATGCTCAGGATTCGTAGTCTGATATTCTTATCTGTAAAAACAAGGTTGTAGTTGTGAAGAAAGTACGTAATATTTCGATATTTTTGATATTGGTGAGTTTGTTGTTCACATTATATTTGCATATCATACTTTAGGGCTCAAAATATTTTTCAGATTTATTATATATATAATAACCCATAATAATGAATAAGAATAACTTTAAAGAACATAAAAAAGCAGTTGATAATGCTTCGGTTTGGTATCATTATTTATATGATTTAGTTTGATTATTAAACCACGGAACAAAGACTGAATAGAGATATTTGCACTTTTGTGTGTGTGTGTTTAAATAAATAAGATGTTCCGTTACTTATTTTGTGATTATTTATTTTCTGTTATTATTTATGAGTTACTCATTATTTTTTGTGATATTTGCTCTCTCTGATAAAACTGGCAAATAAAACAAAGAGAAACACCTATGTTTTCTTTCTAAAAATCCCGGTATTAAGACCTAAAAAACACCGAAAACCGGTATTGAACTTTTTTAGTCCGATATTGCAATCTCCCTACTCCTAACATAATAGTTATTCTTACTTTACTATGTTTTCCACCAAAGCATTTTTCGTTTTCAAATGCTCATGTTTTTTGAGGTAAACCTTGAAAAAATAAAGCAGTCTCATCTGCATTAAAGATGTTTTCTGGCTTATAGTCTTTTAAAATTTTACTCGGTGTCTCTGTTATACAATTTTTAATATCATTATCCTCAACATCTTTACTTTCGCCTGATATTTTTTTGCTACAATTCCGTGTCTTTTAAATTTCAAACTGCCTCGTCGACAACTTCATAGACACATGTTCTTAAGCGTTTTGAAGAAGAATTCGGTGAATCATTATTTTGTAGCTTATCTATATTTTTTATAATTGTTGCTCAGCTGTTTGGAGGAATATTAAATTTTAAAGCAATATCCTTTTTCTTGACGCCTTTATCCACTTCCTGAAGAACTAAATTTTTTTGTTTGATGTTCAAGCACTTACGTTTTGACATTTTCGAGCTACAAGAAACGTAGCTACCAGTACGACTGATTAACGCTATAAATGTACGGAAGAGTGGTTCAAGGACACGGGGACACAAGACAATTCCACTGAGGGTGTATGGGGATGTCGAAGATGTTTCTAGTGAACTGGACAAAGGGGGTTAAGGGTTGCACTTGAATGAAACGCACAGAATTATATTGCTCTCGGTGAATTAGGCACCTAATAAAAACCAGAAAATTCAATTCAAAATTTATGACTACCATGAAACGTGCTGAAAGAGAGAATAATTTGAAATGTCAAGAAATACTTTAAAAATACAGGAAAATAAAATTGAACCACAAGAGAAAAAGTTTGTTATATAGAAAATACATTTCGCTATAGAGAGATTATTTTACGAAGAAAATCGTGAAATGGTTCTTGGTTTCAGGAAAAAGTTCGCTATATAGAGGCTCGATATATAGAGGTTTGACTGTACTTTGAATTTTGCAAAATTGCTGTCAAAGATATGATGTCTTACGCTTTCATACCGTTCATACTTCTCTCGAGCCCACCCAGGACATATGCCTGAACAGTACTTTTCCGTTTCGAGGGGTCGTAAAAATGAAACAAACAAAAAATATCACTAATCGACTGTACAAAAAAAAAAATTAAACCTTTTTTCTTCAATGCTAAAAGCTCCTCAATAAAATAATTATTAAAAGATTGAATCTACAATCGAAATTATTTTATGTTAAATGTTTAATTTGGCAAAAAAAAAAAAGAATCGTTGCCAACGGTTTTCTGAAACGGAAAAGTACCGTTGGAACTTTATTATTGGACTACCTCTGATCAGAACTTTATCCACGTTTTAAGATTTCTAAAAATATAATTAAAAACTTATTAAAAATAGGAAGAAAATATATTTGTAATCGTAGAAAGAAACCAACTCGGTAATAACATAAGAAAACAATTCATTGAATACATTTAATCAGGGACGTCTTAAGGCATGGGCCAACTGGGCCCGGGCCTCCCCCTCGATGGAGGCCTCGTTTTATTCTGACTCATACTTAATGAAATCTGAATAATTTTAATATTCGAATATTATTCCGGAACATATTCTCTTAAGAACAGGAAATTTCAAACTACATGTCAACTGGCAACAATGAAATGTCCGTTATGTGATTATAATTGCCAATGCCTAGGCCTGATACCATAAACGATCAGTTAAATCATTTAGTAGAAATGCGGTTTCGGTCGAGCTGGTCTGTGAGATTGTGAGCCATACACGTATATTTGTTTCAAATTAACGTTTGTACGAGTACTAGACATTGTGTATGCTGTATACTATCTACGTTAAATTTTCCTGGTAGGGTCTACTCTTTAATAGGGGCACAGGGCCTCAAAATTCTTTAAGATGTCTTTGGTCCCAGTGCCTTAAAAAATCTTAAGATGCATCTGGGCCCAGGGCCTCAAAAAAGTCTTAAGACGTCCCTGCATTCAACAGCAATCCCCCCCCCCTATTTTAGAAGATTTTTTTACAAACACAATGGCAAAGAGCTCAGGGGAAAAGCAAACTGATACAGTGCTTAAAATGAAGATGGAGCTTAAGGCTGTTGATCAAAAACAGAACACTTTAACGAAAATCTGTAAAGATTTTGATATATTGCTAATTCTTCATTAACAATAATTAAAAAAGAGAGAACATATTACAGAAATATTTGAACGGAGTAAGTTTGAGCCAGAGCGAAAATGAATGAGAGCAGCCAAGCACGAGGATTCAGAAACGGCTTTACTTGTTTGGTTCAAATAAGCGAGATCTTAGAATGCTCCCATAGCAGGATCTTTAATGCAAGAACGAAGCAATGAACTTGCTAAACAAATAAGGTATTACATTTTCTGCAAATCCAGGATGGTTGGAACGTTTCAAAAAAAAAAAAGAAAGAAAGACGGAAAGAAATGGTGTTGTAATATTAACGTCGCACTGTTCAGCTACACGTGGGCTTTTGGCGACGGACCTCGGAATTCTGAACCATGGTCAAGTGACAAGGACGACACCTGAGCTGGCACCACCTCTCCTAACTACCACACCAACGGGAGGACATTTGAACTCTCAACAGATTTAACGTGCATCGCTTCATTACACGGCGGGTTTTTAGTGGTATTGGGCTCGAACTCATGACATGCCAGCCGCGATCCGATATCTTGACCACTAGGCTAACGCGGCCGCCATGTTTACGGTGAAGCTAATCAAGTTTTTTCTAAAAACTCAATGTTTTGTTTTCCCAAATAATTGAAAATTTTGTATTAAATCTCATTAAATTATTGTGGATGTTTTTGCTTCATTGATTTTTATTCAAAACATGCATATTTGCACATCTATGTAAATAAAATGTATAATATACTTAATTTTGTTGAATATGTTTTTTCCCCTGAAATATCCTTTAACGCGAAATTCTTTTAAAACAAAAATATATTTCCATCACCCGCAGTTTCGTGTAAAACGATTTTCATTGCATTTTGTATACATGCATAAAAATTATTAAGATTTTGTAGCAACTCCATATTTGCTTGATGTGGTTGTCGCACAGCGCAGCAGTGGTAAATTTCATCTCTAGTGGAACTTTAATTTTCTAAATAAAAATGAATACTTATTAGTAATTCAGTATTGTGTGGAATAACTGGAAACCCTTTTCCAAGCACAAACCAACTCTACAATCATTACACCAAAATCGAGTTTCCTTCTTTATCTTTTTTCCATTTGCATGATTTTTGGACAACAAACTTTGCACTGTTTTGCAAGCTCAAGTTCCGCAGAAGTAGGAGGAATATGATATAAAGTGTCGCTCACAGTAAGACGGGAAGGGTTATCTACAGTAGGCGGTTTGCCAAGATTCCTTTGTCCAGAAGATGCATCATCGTATTTACACTCAAGAGCTAAAACATTATGACCACCCCTACATTTTGCAATGAACTCGCCTGGATGACGTGGAAGGCACGTGATCAGGTGGAAGTGGTATTTAGCTGCTGCTGGAAAAGTCTGAAAAATCATTCTTTCACTTACTTCTGTGTGTGATGGGAAAGGCTGCGGATCTAAGCGACTTTGATAGAGGGCAGATTGTAATGTCTCGAAGGCTCGGATCAAGTATTTCCGAAACCGCACGACTCGTGGGTTGTTCGCGATCTACAGTCGTTAGTACTCATGCAAAGTGGATGAATGACGGTGAAACCAGCAGTAGACGACATGGTGTTGGACGTCCACACGCTATCAAAGAAAAAGGTCGTCGGAGACTGTCTCGCATGGTGAAGCAAAACCGGAGCCAGACAGTGGCTCAGCTGACAGCCCAATACAATGCAGGGCCGAGTAGAATAGTATCGGAGTACACTGTTCAGCGGACACTGTTGGATATGGGGCTACGCAGCAAACGTCCCACTCGTGTGTCTTTGCTGACCAAGCGTCATCGCCAACTGCGCTAGGCCTGGGAACTTCGCGACTGGTCCATGGATCAGTGGGAGAGAGTTGCCTGGTCAGATGAATCCCGGTTTGTCATTCATCACGCCGATGGCCGTGTCAGGATACGCCGTCTTCCAGGCGAACAGTTGCTCCCTCAATGTACAGTAGGTCATACACAGGTCGATGGTGGGGGTATTATGCTTTGGGGGGGAGCGTTCTTTTGGGCGTCTCTGGGACCCATGGTTGTGGAAGAGCAGACCATGAATGCTACAGGGTATCTGAACATCATTGCGGACCAGTTGCACCCTTACATGGCCTCTGTTTTTCCAGCTGGAAATGGAATGTCCCCATAGGACAACGCCCCGTGTCACAAGGCTAAAATTGTGTTGGAGTGGTTCCATGAACATGATGCTGAATTCCAGTTAATGTCCTGGCCGCCTAACTCACCGGATCTCAATCCGATAGAACACATTCGGGATGTCATGGGACGGCAGCTCAGAATTCAAAGACCACCAATTCGCAATATCTCGGATTTGCTTTACCCGTTGCTTAAACATCTAGTACAATCTGTCTCCCCGGCCATCTACCAAGGACTTGTGGTATCCATGCCACGAAGGGTTGAAGCTGTGTTGCACGCCAAAGGTGGACCAACTCGTTATTGACAGGTGGTCATAATGTTTTGGCTCTTGAGTATGTGAAAGCTACTTCTACAACTTAGGATTCAAAATTCTAAAAATTTAATACATTTCCCAACATTCTTACTGAGCAAAAATGAGTTCTAGAGTACCTTATCCAGTAAATGTAAAAATATCTTTTTATAGTATTTTTTCTGGGGTTTGGAAAGGATATTTCCTGATCACAGTGATCTACGTCACCCATAGTTATATAGTGGTCAAAAACAATCTATGACTTTTTTTTTAAAATTTGATCATGAAAATATAATAATACTGCTCATTAAATACACATCCTTTATATCTTTCCACCTTATAGCTAAAATCTTATCCTTTTACCTTTATATAGATTCGGATTTGACAAAGAGATGAAGTCGAAATAAATTTCTCCCGATATATATTCAGGTATGACAATAAGATGCACTTAAAAAAATTACTCCATTTAATACTCGGGCACGACATTTTGGAGTACTAGTGCCATGCCCAAAATAATCTCGGGCATGGCATGTAAAAAGTTAAACATATTTACTTAAAATCATGCCAGACTTTAACCAATTTATCATTTAAATCTCTACATTCTTTGGAATATTCAAAAGTAATATATTGGGTTGTTCGGAAAGTAATTTCGTTTTTTTTTTTTTTTTTTTTTGTGGAAATGAAAGCCAGTTTTCGTATAATAAACAAATACTTTATTAAATTACATATTGGCCGTTCTGGTCCAACACCTTTTGCCATCTTTCTGGTAGTAGCATAATTCCACGCTCAAAAAATGTTTGGTCTTTGCTGGCAAAAAACTGATCGAGGTGGTTTTTGACCTCCTCATTTGAGGTGAAGGTTTTACCGTCTAAAAAATATTGGAGTGACCGGAAAAAATAATAATCCGATGGTGCCAGGTCTGGGGAATATGGTGGGTGTGGCATTGTATCCCATTCAAGCTGTAAAAGCTTTTGGCGAGTGACCAAACTTGTGTGAGGTCTCGCGTTGTCTTGGTGAAGCACTACACCTTTCCTGTTGATTAGTTCCGACCTTTTCTGTTGAAGTGCATCATTCAGTTTGTCCAGCTGATGATAGTAGACTTCCGAATTAATCGTTGTGTTATCCGGTAAAAGCTAAAAAAAAACAACGATTCCTTTAAAATCCCACCAAACAAACAGCATCACCTTTTTTTGGTGAATATCGGCTTTGGAAATGGTTTGAGCCGGTTCATCTTTTTTGCTCCACGACCTCTTGCGTTTGACGTTGTTGTATACAACCCACTTTTCGTCCCCAGTGATGATGAGCTTCAAAAACGGATCATTTTCGTGAAGTTTGAGAAGCGAATCGCAGACGTCAATGCGGCGACACAGATTTCTCTCTGTGAGAACATGGGGAACCCATACATCGAGCTTCGAGGATAATCCCAGGCCTTTCAAGTGGTCATAAACTGTTGAATTTGATAAATTTAATCTCAATCCGATCTCACGTGTTGTTATTCGCCGGTTCGCATCAACTAATGCCTTTATCGCGTCTTTATCAGCTTCAACCGGCCTTCCCGAACGTGGTGCATCTTCGACATCAAAATTGCCGAATCGAAATTTAGCGAACCAGTTCTGGCACTGGCGTACTGTCAACACACCTTCTCCATACACATCGGTCACATTCTTTCTGCTTGAACAGCATTTTTACCCTTTCTGTAGTAAAACAGTAAGATATGTCGAAAATGCTGCTTATCACTCCCCATATTTAAAAGGGCACCAACCAAAAACTACTGCGTAGAATTAATTGGAATTTTTCACACACAAGCCTTGCTATATGAGCTCTCAAAGCATATAAAATTATATGGCTTAAAAGTGAAGTTGGGTGCAAAAAAATACAATTAAATCCTTTGTAGGGAAAAAAAGAAATTACTTTCCGAACAACCTCTTATATAACAATTTAAAGGTGAAATTATAAATTCATTTCTATTATACATACCACTACTGTTACTTTTGATTAATACTATCTTTAATGTACAAGTATTTCATTAATTTTTACTGCCTATAGATTCATTCAGTAACAATATATTCACTGAAACAGAAAAAAAAATTATATCATTTATATATAACATTTATTAATATGAAAGACATACAAACAATGTTTTTACAAAATACATTTTAAAAAATGTATTCATGTAACAAGAAAAGATTATTTGGATTTTGTTTCAAGGAAATCATCTAGAAGAGGATCCAACAATGAAATACAGGTGATAAATTTTGCAATTTCAGACTGTCATGGATGATAAATGATCTTCATACTTTACGCCATGCTGCAAGATTTTCCATCCCTACTACATTTTACACGCAATAGTTTTCATAGCCTTACACAGCAATCTCATATAAGCAACATTTAAATACATAAACACGTTATTAACATCAAGCACATTCAATCTAATCTTACAAAAAACCTAAATGAAAAAATCTCTCTGTATGAAAGAGATGAAGGTAAGATTTATGCACATAGAAAGTCGATGTGTTTCCATTAATCAGGTACATTTGGTACATATTCATACACATTGATACAGATATACACACTGGTCATGAATTTAAAACCTTTGAGACTTGCATTCAAAAGCATGCTAGGGGTGAAGTATGCAAATTTTTCTTTATGAAATGGGTTACATGTAGTTAGAATGCTAGTATAAGTAAGTTGTAAAAGTGCTTCTCACCATGAATGAAGTAAAATGGGGAAAACAACAGATCTTTAAAAAAGGGGCTTGTTGTTGGTGCCTGTTTAGCAGGGGGCTTGATTTCGAAGACAGCAAAACTCACTGGGCCAAAAGCAGCCATATTAAAGGTTATCAAAAGTTGGCATCAGAGCCCGCAGTTCTTATCTAGAAAATGTAACTGTAGTTCGAGCACAGTTTTTCAAGAGCGTGATCAGTGTTTTCTCTGACATATTATGCAACAGAACATGGACTCTTTTGTAATTCAACTGACACAAATCCCCAAAAAAGGCTCTTCCCAACAGATTTCAGCTCGAGTTATGCGCAGAGAATAAGAAAGAATGCATAGTCGGGTACCTGTGAGAAAATCACTCATTTCTGCCCAAAATGTAAAAATTCATTTGCTGTGGTGTCAGAAAGACACTAGATATCTGAGGATTGGAAATGGGAAATGTGATTGGATGAATCCCACTACACCTTATTTTACACTGATGAGACGTTGAGAACCCCATGAAGCTATGAATCTATTTTGCCCTACTCACATTATGCAAGGGTCTGGTGAGAGTATCACAATATGGGGCCCGTTCTGCTGACAAGAAAGTGGTTTTCTGGTGTCCCTTGTGGGTAAACAAACAGCCATGAGATACATAGATATACTATCAGATCACATGCAGTCTGCAATGTTATGTTTTTACCCTTAAAGTGATGAATACTTCATGGATGATAACGCAACTATGCATTGTGCCAGAAATATTCAAAATTGGTTTGTTGAACACCAGTCTGACTTCTACCTTCCCTGGCCACCGCACAGCCCATATCTTAACCCCATAGAAAATGTGTCGGATATGGTGGTAAGACCCATCTGAAAGCACTCTCCTTTTCCAAGTTCTAAGAAGCTGCATAGCCAATGCAAGGTATTCTCTGGAAGTAAATGTACTCTCGAGGCATGTAGACTCAATGACTAAACAAATTTAAGCAGTTATCTGAGAAAAAGGTGGTTCAGTAAAATATTGATCTTGGGTTTCTAATTCATTGACCAGAGAGCATAACAATGAAACTTTTTTTAATAGTACTATATATAGTTTTATTACATTCATAATACAAAACTCACATCATAAATCTAAATGTTAATGCTTTATTAATTTTATAAATACATAAAAAATGAACAAAAATCATAATTAGACAAAAAAGAAAACATTGAAAAATTATGATTATGAAATAAATACATTTCAAAATGTATAATACTAAGATATTGTGCATGAAATTACCAATATACAAAATTGTTCATATATAATTACTATAGGAACTCACTACACATAATTGTTGTTCTTTACAGGATATTAACGTTGGGGATATGTCTCCTTTCAGTCTTTCACATTTATATTGGACAGTGGATGGCCAAGTGGCCCAGGCAGGGAGAATTTTTTTAAAAAATCTACAGGAACTTTTAAACTTTTTATATACACCAAAAATTCATAAGTTAAACCTCATTTTTTTAAAAAAAAATTTTAAAGTATACAGTTTTATTCATGTTGCTCAACAAAAATTATGTAAAAGGAAAGTGTAGATTAATTTTTTGGCACCAAGGGAATGTTTCCAAAATAAATAGTCTCAATGGGAAATATATGAATTCTCCTTTTATTATTAAACTTTTTGTCCAGGTAAATTCAAAAATTAATATATAATTCTAAATTCAACAAATATTTTTTATAATTAAATGACAACAATAAAAATTATCATTCAATGGATAGACTATAAGTTAACTTAAAAAAAGATAATCTGTTTTCTTTTTCTGCAAGCAAATTTGAATGTTTTATAAATTGGTACATTGGCATGTAAAGTTAACATTTTTTAAAATTATAAAGTTACTATTACAGTACATACAAGAATGGAGAAAAAGGACAAAAATGTTTACGATTCTCGATTTATTGCTCAATTTCCCAACACCCCACCCTCTCCTCCTATCTTTTAGTGATTCCCAATAGAATTGAAGTGGATTATTCAAAAAGCATATGAGCATTTGTCAATAGTTTGGTGTTGCTTATAACTCAATTGAAGAGGTTATTATATTAAAGAAAGAATCATGTGATAAAGGTCTCCCCCAGCCTCACCCCAATCTTTGCATGTCTCTTCAGTTGGTGAGGTTGCATAATACTGATCAGGTGTCTCATTCAAAAGAATTTTTGACAGTGGAAAAAATGTTAGTTAATTTTTTTTCCATTGTCAGATGTTACTGATATTTGTCAACTCCCTCCAAAAAAAGTTTGATTTGAAGAAAAAGATGTAAATGAAGGGGTTTTTTTAATGTGTTCTGCTAGCAGTTGTTTGTGATTCAACTGAAATTTCTACAAGCATAGATAATGAGAAAATATCTCATGAAAATGTACTTTAAGTGCAAACAAGTGCACATTTACCATTAGAAAGACAAAGCAGTAGTAATTACAGCATCCAATTTTTCAGCACATGAAACTGTCACTAACATGAAAATATTTTGCCAAGCACAGAGGGAAAAAAAGAAAATTGATATTTCTCATCCAAATCTTATGAAAATGCACAGAGATATAATGGGAGGATTCAATTTACTAGACAAACTTCTTGAATCGTATTGACATGCGTTTAGAAGCAAAAAATGGCACTGGAGTCTATGTTAGAGCTAAATATGGCTGTTGTTGCAAGACACATTTTACATTCACATTTCTACAAAGGTACAGAAGCAGAACATCTCAATTTCCAAGGAGAAGAAACTTTATGTTTGCTTCTGTAAACCCAGACTGTTCCAAGATCTCATACAAAAAGCTCTGAATCTTTTTCAGACTTAGATAATCAGAAATATATTATCCTGTGACTTTAACACAAGGAATCATACTGTATGTTGGAAAAATGTTAAAAATAAGTGTTTTTTGAAAGCAAGGAAAATGCTTTCCTGAATATAAAGGACTTTAGGAAAAACATCAGAACATATATAAAGCTCACAACAATAATATTTTTTGCATTTCTTGCTTTAAAGAATTTTGACAAGCTTTTATTTCTCTTGTATTTTTTAATTTTTCCTTCATATGTTTAATGTTCTATGAATTTTGATAGGAAGATTAATTTTACTTTCTTTACCTTATTGCTTTTTTTTCTTATATTTGAGTAATAAATAATTGTAAAACACTTTGAATATATAAATTTCTGCTAACAATAATGTAATACTTTTTTGAAATTGGTAGGAAAACGATTTTTCAAATAATATTTAAAAATTCTCTATTATTTCACAAAAATTGTGTACACAAATCAAATTTTGAGCATTAATTAATTTTTTTAAATCATACAAGAAAAATAAGTGTTAAATGCCAATGTTTCATTTATGGAACATGTTATAAATCATATAAAGAATTTGGGGTAGGGGTGATTCTTTTCTATAATTCTTAAATTTCTGTTTTAATCCAATTTTAATAAATTAATAGTTTGTGTTATCTTTCAATCATAGTGGGACATTTAAATGGTTTTTTAAAAAAAGGTATAAAATAATTTTGCAAGCAGTAAAAACTGACAATGTATACATAGTGGTTCATTACATTTCATGTGAGAACATATCTTGCTTTCATGAATTCTAGAAATTTTCTAGAATCAATCAACTTCAAAGAATTTCATAATGCATCCTATTCTAATCCTCTTTAATTTAAAACTATGTGATTATGCTCAAAAATATCAATGAATAATATTCAGAATTTGTTTTTGTTTTTAAAAAAAATTTAATTACTTTAGAGTCTACATTTCCAAATAAATAAATCTGAATACATTCAGTAAATATATATTTTTTAAAATAATCCTGTAAAAATTCATCAAGAATGGTTATGATGTGCAAGTTATTTTTGAGAAACATGAAGCATCAATTAATTTAAATTCCATCTTTACATTTTAAAAAATTAGGTATGATTTGAAATATTAAAATAATAACTACACATGGAATTTTAATTTTTGAACAAAAAATACTTTTCAAAATTAATAACAGTCAGGACCATCTTTAGACCAGTCATCTGAATATGAACTAGAATCTGAACTTGAATCTGAATCAGAATTAGAAGACTTTTCTATTCCTTTTGATAAAATTATATCATCTAATACAGACCAAGCAAAATCAGAAAATAAATGCTCAGGTGTGCGGATATCTCCTGCAAGCACAGAATCAACCTTATCTGACCACACACACTTCAAAAAAGAATTCACAGGGTATGAAAGATTTACTATTTGTAAAGCGATATCTTCCTGAGATATGTCACTGTATGCAGGTTTTGGTGGAGGAGCAAGCATAGCAATCTGTTCAGCAGTTGATAAAAGACATACTTTCTTAACTAGGGCCTTCCTTTCTGCTACTTCCACAGGATCAAGAACCCTTTTAGGATGTTTTATTTTAAAAGGGATTATTACTTTCACATCCTCTAATGCAACAGAATCTTTTGTGTAACCCATCTGGAGTAGAATTTCTCGAAATTTTTTTAAAATTTCTGCTGCTTTTTCACTACCTTTCCACCCGCTTTCAAGACCCCGTATTAAAGCAGATGCAAATCCTGAATTGCACACAGCTTTTAACAAATTATCTGTACTCTGCATTGCATCAGGAAAGTACTTACTAGATTTTATTAACTCAAACCATAAATCAAATATTTTAATGCTTGTGTTATTACCACAGTAATCTACAGATTTTACGAAAACAGTGAACACATAATCTAGATATGGTACAGGAATTTTATCATCTGCCAATAACTCATATATACACGTACTCGCTTCTATCTGAGTATAATAACCATGATCATTAAAATAGTACAAAAGGATCTTCAATACTGCAATCTGAAAAGAAATATTTACAAAATCAATAACAACAAAAAATACAAATATACTCAGAAAAATTAATTCAGCTACACATATCTAATTTTTTTGGCACTATTTTTTATCAGACACTTATGTAAATCTATAATTGTCAAAATAAGTCTACTTTCTATCTATATGAATCAGCTTAATCTAAAAAGATTTTCTATGATTCTAAAGTGCAAAAATTAGTTGATAATTTATTTCATTTAATAAGTTTTCAATATAGACTAAGTAATTTTCAAATTGTTTTACATACTCCTTTAAAAATAGTTTTATTATTTAAAAAATTAAGCTTTTTTTTAAATAAACTAATACAAAAAAAATTGCAGCTAAAGAAAATTGTAGCAAATTAGATTATGAAAATTTGGGAGGGAAATTATTCCACAGATTTTGAAAACAACAAAAGCATCAAATATGTTCCCAACAGAAGCAAATGTTAACATTATTAAGAACCAATTATGAATTTTCTTTAAATAAATGACTTTGATAAATTAAAGGTATGATAGCATATAGATGCATAAAATGTCTTTATTTCAAAAATTATTTCATACGAATTAGAATTTTAAGCCAAAAAAAATATGTACAAAATGTGTCAGTAATATTTAATTAATACACTTATAACATGAAAAATCGTTGCATAACAAGCTTTTAAACTAATCCATGAGTTGATTATCCAATATAGACCAGAAAACTATCAAAAAGAGCCTTCTTATAAAAAAAAATTACAGTGGCACTTTTGTTTTCTCTGAATCATTTTAAAGTAAAATAAAAAAAACTGCATATTTACTTTAAATGAAGTATAAAAGCTTACTAAAATATTTTTTTTCATGATTATTATACAACTCATTGATTTATTCAACAATACACATATAATAATAAGAATTCATACATGAATCTGAATTTCTATATTAGGTTCTCAGCTTTATTCAGCCAGAAATATGAAAGAAAAAACAACACAAAGCACTTTTTACATTTTCAAAAAGTCTTAGTTTCATAAATGGAGGGAAACCTACAGCAATGATTTTCATAAGTTACAAATTTCTGAAAGATTTTAAGAAATTCTTGATTAACATATGAGCTCCTTATTTTGTTGTTGTTGTTGTTTCTCATCCCAGATGGTGTAGCTCAGCTACACCATCTCCATAAAACTAAAAATCTCCAAAAAATCCAGAAATAAGATAGGATTTCCTAAAACCTTATCATATGAAAAAATCAAACAATTCAGAATATGACTGGGGGAGGCCTGATCAGCCTTGCACCTAGGACATTCTGGGAAGACTTTCCGGCCCTGTTGAAAAGTCAGAGACTTGATGTAGCCACAAAAAAAGTGCGACAGAGCCGTTTGCTGATACCTAGGAATATTAAGTTGGTGACACCAATGAGGTTTTTTCCCAAAATATCAAGGGTGAGCAGGGGGTATTCTCCAAAATGCATTCAATTCTAACCTTTTAATAGAGGAGAGTTCAGCAAAAGTTAGACAAGTATCACCCAGCAAAGTGTCAGCAGTGGCAGACTTGGCCAAACTATCAGCTATCTCATTACCATTCAATCCAATATGGGAGGGGACCTTTTGAAAGTATATACAGTGTCTAGAAGAAAGTCGAATCAGACCATCCAGAATATTTAGGCTTGTCATATCCCCAACACTTGTCCAAAGAGAAAGGTGCTGTATAGAAGCACGGCTGTCAGTTAAAATCCAAATGTCCCTGAAGGCAAGGTCAGAAGCTGTGTCAATAAATTGCAATCCCCTATAAATTGCAATAAATTCAGATCTAAAAACAGAACAGTAGTTAATATTCCTAATCTTGATGTCAAATGTACTATCAGGTGTCTCAATGTGCATGCCGCTTCCAGAAATACCACCGTCGCCCATGCTGCCATCAGTATAGATTTTTTAATGCTGTATGAAGGATGCCATCAATTGTCTCTAGAGAAATCTGTCTAGTAAATTCTGGTACATCAGACCTTTTACACACCCTTGTCATTAGCTCAGTCTGGAAATGTATGCGATCAGAGTCGAACTTAAAATGGGAAAATGGCTTTAAGGAGTGAGGTTCCACATTACCAGAAAACAGGCCCATATCAACTGCCAAAGAAAAAGGGCTATGTTTCTTTAATCGCCTGTTATTGATCTAAGAGTGTCTGTTGGTGGTAAAAAAAGGTAACTTTTGACTTAGAGGTATTAAAAATTATTTTGTGCTGTTCAGCAAAGATACAGACCACAAAAGAGCAGAATTTAAATTAGTCTCTATTTTTTTAATGTCAGAATCTGAATACCAAATGATGATATCATCGGCAAAGAGACTAACACATTACTGTACTTATTGATTACCTCTTCAAGACCAGAAACATATAAAGAGAACAGTAATGGACTTAGGACTGAACCTTGTGAAAGGCCATGTCTTAATCCAAAAGGATCAGACAACATATTTTTATATTTCACTCTTATTGATCTATTTTGTAAAAAATCTGAGATCCAAGGCAGAATTTTACACCTAATATCAAAAATGTCATAAAGTTTAGTAATCAATTTTTGTCTCCAGACCCTTATTTTGTAAATGGCCATTAATTTGAAATATTTCCCAGCATCTAAATGTACAAAATGTAGTTTGTTCCAATTTAGAACCTGAATTATATTAATTTTGAATGGCAGCACACACACATAAGCTTATAAATATTCAAAATATTTGTTAACTTTTTAAAAGAAATTATATCAGAAAATATAACCCCAAAACAACCAATAGACCCTTCATCTCCAGCTTTATAAATACAATTGTAACTTATTTAAATTTTATAAAGCAGTACTTAATTTTTTTTAAAAAATAATATAAATAATTCAATCTGAAATGAATTCCTTATTATCTATTTGAGCATTTTTTACAGTTAATTTGTGTTTTCTCTCAACCATTGTGGACCCAAAATTATAATAAAGAAATGCTTCAGATCTTTTGAAAAGCCTTGTGTTTGAAATTCGTTGCATTACAATTCAAGCTCTATATGAAAACTACATTAATACAGAGCATTGTTAAAGGGAAAGCAAAATGGAAGATAGTAAAAACAAATGGTGAAGAGTAACATAAGTGGTACCTTTATATTATTTAACACAGACAAGCTAGTGAGTGTAGACTGTATGTTAGATGGAAAGTACAACTGGATAGCTGCACAGAAGTAAACTGTTTTAAGCATGCAGTGCTAATAAATTGTATTTAATTAAGAACCCCCTGTAGTCTTAAAATAATATAACAGATAACTACACCCTAATCAGACACCACAAAGTTAATTTTCCTTTCAGTTTAAATAAGGGAAATTTTACATCATAAAAAAGTTAAGGAATAAAATTTACCAAGATCTGAAAACTAAATTCAAATTATTTTGAAAGCATTAATCAAGACCAACAAACACTTTTAAAAATTAATTGGAGAGGGAAATGTGTTTATAGTTCAAAAAGAATTACTGACATAATTGAGTGTATTAATTATTTTATTAACTGACTAATTATAACACATTCATGTCCATAAATTGAGGATAATTCAGAATCAAAACAGAAATCAAATTCTAGAGCAAAAATTTCACCTGTAAAATTATGACACACATCTTCAAGAATAATATACCAAATACAGGAAACCACAATATGATGCTGATAGTACAATGGCAAGATTGTATGAGATGGGTATGTATAAGGAATGGTGGCAAAAAAGTTAAATTGCTCACAAGAGTTCTGTTTTCTGCTTAATGTTATAACTGAATAGTTATGACACAGAGGACACACGTGGTTGATTTTTTACATGATAGATTTATCGGTCACCTGTAATATGCATGTATCAAGATGGAAATATCCGAGGAACTTGGAATCGACTAAATTGTTATTTTTAGACTTTGCAGACAATTCCAAGATGATGGAGATGTCAGCAGATGCTACAGTACATGTTGCCTTTGAGTTGCAACACCAAATAAAGACCAATATTTGGCCATAACTGCCAAAATAAGCAGTCGAAGCATAGCATCCAAGCTATCTCATTAGCTATCAGCAGTCACAAGTACGGCAATTTCAAGGCAAATCCTGCACAGACATTTGGGACATAATGATCTATATGCACACAGGCAAGTCAGATATGTTCCACTTACCCTAACTCACTGTTACCAGCTGTTAACCTGTAGTAGAAGGTGTACAATGTAGATATCATTACAATGGGCTTATGTGACGTTTTCCAATGAGTCCAGGTTTAACTTAGTCTTTGATTAAAGTCTGACTTTCATATGGAGAATGCCAGTACCAATTACCACCAAGACAGCATCACTGAACCGTACTAATATGGAGGTGCAAGATTGCTCATTATGAGAGGAATTATGCTGAGCTCCAGAACAGATCTGCATGTTCAAATCACAACTATGGCAAACCAAATTTTTTGGAACATCATTCTGAAATAATGTGTATGTCTGTTTAAGGGTTCCATGAACGCAGAATTTGTTTATGCATGACAACACCCGTCCTCTTGAGCAAACATTGTAAACGAATACCTTCAATCTGAAGATATCACCTGTATGGAATGACCAACATTCTCACCTGACTTGAATCCAATAAAGCATGTGTGGGATATACTTGGCCAAGGAGTTAGAGCCCATCAACCACCTCCTACATGTGTGCTGGAATTTCAGAGAGCATTGCTTGTTAAATGGAGTGATCTTTCCCAAGATCAGCTTGATAAATTGACACTCAGCCTGCCTAGGTGTTACACGGGCTGTATTTTATTGCTTAGGAGACAAAAAATGTATCAACTATCCTACCAACCCTGTAATAATATATTCATGTTAAAAGTTTCTTTTTTTTTTGTACATGCATCAGGGAGAAAAATGATAGTTTTGAAAATGGCATCATACAAACATCATTTTTTTCTGTTCTTTATCTTTTGTTTAATAAATGAACTTTATGAACAAGTCTCATTTGTTTTGTTTCTGAACATTTATTAGCCAGAACTGACATTGTCCTTAATTTACTGACATGACTATAAATAAATATAACAAAAAAAATGTATAAAACTGATGATTACTTCATCCACTTTTTTAGTAGATTTAATGTCTTCCCAAAAGTATGGCACCTTATAGACTTTGAAAGCAGTTCGAAGAGAGCTTGATTTTAGCATATCAGACTGAACACCATCTACTCCCATTTCCCACACAATTTGATGAATACTCTTTTTAAAAATAATTTCCTTCCAAAACTGGTTTTCTATATAAAAATAAAAATTGCAATTACATAAATAATTTTTTAAAGTTTCAATGCTACTATAATATAAATATGCTACAACAAAAAGCTACAACTGAAAACCAAAGTTTGAGACTCAACAATACTATATGCACACATCAAGTCATCAGGTAATTAACTTCAAAGAAAAATTCATCAATCAAACAAATCTAAAAAAAGGCCATGGTGCAAAAAGAGTGTGTGAAAATACTCATAAAATTTGACTTGAATTATTTTTTATATGAGTTCTTGTTCCTTTTTTACATGTCACTGCACAGAATGTAAACTTTGAAACATAGCAAACATATTTAACTGCAAAATATAAAGAAGTTTTGAAGATTTTGTTGAGATCCATGTTATATAAATGCCATTAAAAATAGCTAATAAGATGGCATACAAAAGATACAAACACACTTTACAGAAGAAATTCTATGTCAAAGTTCAAATAATGGCACTATTCAATGGCTTTATACAGTGAAAATCACTTAACACGAAACTGAGGGGACTGAAATATTTTCTCATGTTAAAGGATATAGCAAAAAAAAAAAAAAAAATCAACAAAATTAAGTTTATTAGAGTACATTTTATTTGCATTGATATGTATATATGCATGTATTTAATAAAAATCAATGAAACAAAAACATTTACAAGAACTTAATGAAATGTAACACAAAATTTTTATGTTTTTTGAAAAATAAAACATTTATTTATTGAAAATAAATCGGACATTTTTTCTTTGCATTGTCTTTTTTAACATCACATCGTCAACAAATTGTTATCCATTTCATTATTCGTTTCACCATTTGAATGTGCATCTAAATAACTGCATACTTTTCATGGTGTTCCTCATTTCAAATGACATAGGAACAGGAGCTGCATTCTTCATTTTTTTTCATCGGAATCTGCATCAATGATATTTTTTGTGCTTTGAACAAACTCCAAAATGTCATTGTCTGCCATAATTGGGAATATACAAATATTATCATCAACTGAAACGAATTCTTCTAATGACACAGTAGGACAATCTAACAATGCAGAAACTTTCTCCGACTTCGGCTGGATTTTTTCTTATTTTATTCACTCCCAGAAGGGAAATTGTTTCGTGTTAAATGATTTTCATTTTATGTTAAGAGAGGAAAAAATGCATGAGAATACATGGTAGTTTGTCGGGACCATTGTATTATTTCATGTTCATCAATATTTTTTTTTTCCTTAAGCATTTTCACATTAAACATATTTCACTGTATTTGTATATTGGATATAAGGGACCAAGAACGTAAGTGAAGTGCAAGCACTGTCCAGGCATTCAACTGGTTCCCGAACACTTTTTTAGCTGTCCTTTCATTGCTCACACCTTTTTCAAAATTGACATTGACTACAACATGGACACATTGTACACAGACAAAGTTGAGGACATTGCAAGACAAAGATTCATGCCCTTGACACTGTCTAACTTTTTATTATCATTTCTGCCAGTACACTTTATCATACATGACTGACCAACAAGAAAAAGTTCAAACATTTTTTTTATCCCTACTAGATAACTTTCTAATTACATGACTCAGGTTTGTGGTCAGGCTACAGGTAAACAGGTACTACGTAAATCTTCCCATATTATTTAAGAAATACTCAGTACTTGTCATTCTGTTTCCATCAGTACTTTGTATCATTAAAATGACTGCAGATAAAGTGCATTTGTGACATAACATGAAATATAGGCTCTACAGAAACATCCAAGCCATATGAAGTGTTTGCAGAGTCTATAGTAACAACTAAAATCTGCAAAAATGGTGCACAAAATTTTGATCTAGGGAAATTTCCTTGCAAGATGAATAAAGACTACAAGGCATCAAGGATAAAATGTTACACTGTATGATTTGAACAGTGCTAATATAAGCATCAAACTTGATATTAATCAAACAACTGTTCTGGGAAAACATAAAAAAAAATTGATATTGTGTCAAAACTAAGTTATATGGACATCATAAATTCCCACATGAATCAAGGGGTTAGTATACATCCTGTGGTACATAACACACTTACAACAATTTTAAACCACTTTTTTAAAATAAAAAAGTTTCCAAGAATATTTTCTATATAATGCACCCTTTTCCTTTATAAAGAAACCTGAAATGTACATGTATTGTATTCAATTCAGATGTGCACAAGAGTGTAATTCTAGTTTCCAAGAAAATGGGGAGCACAATTTGGGGGGACCCAACCCGAATGAATTTGTGGAAATAGCAATCAGGTGTTTCCCCTTTCTCTGGTCATTTGAGGCCATGATTTTCTAGTGAACATTGAAAGCTTTAGTAAATCGCATTTGCTTTAGCTAAAATACAATTGATCCATTATTTCTTTAAGTTGTAAATATGAGTCCTAAAAAATGAAATCAACACAGTACTGGTTTCAAATGCAAAACTATTCAATTTGTGAAAGAAAATGGAATTTGTGTGGTAGGAAGTGAAAGAAAAATTAATGAACAAAAAATTAAATCACAATAATTAATACTCCAAGTAATAAATGTGCTTCACATGTAGGAGTAATAATTTATGTGTTTTACATAAAAAAACGATATGTTTTGACATAAAGAAGTAACAATAAATGTGTTTTTTTCCACATAAAGTAACTAAAAAAATGTTATGTGAAGAAAGTGTTGTGAACTAGATCCCAGAAAATCATTAGAATGGATTAATTGTAACAAGAAACAGCATACATTTATTTGCGTTGCAGCAGACCAGACTTCCAAAAAGACCACTTCCTTTAAAAGACCTAATTATTTTACAATTGGAGCCTAATGGTCACTTGATTTCTCATGTAAAAGTGTCCAGAATAAGACAATTCCTACACATAAATTGTAAGAGAAGTCAACCCTTGACCTTACATGGATCAAAAAGAATGAGGAAACAGACAAGATTCTCACGTGAAATCTCCTGTCTTCAATTCCACCCAATGAGGGGTGACAAGGGACCAATAGCTGAATGATAATTTGGGCAATGCCCAATAGAAAATATTCTATATCCTGTCTCTTTCTATGAAGGTATGACTTAAACAACTTTCCAAGAGAGACTGACTCTACAACCAGCTTCATCTACAGATTCTTGTTTTCAGTCCAGCAACAATAAACTTTCCATTTTAAAACTAGCACCTGCAATGAATTGTTTACGCTAGTCTAGAGCACACATTTATAATTCTTTATAATGCTCAACCAAGCATTAGCAACCCAACTCCTCAATATATACTAAAAGTCTGAATACCAAGAGATTGCAACAAGCACTTGTTAATTTAACTTAATCAACATTGTTTTTTAAGTTCATAAAATAAATTACTATAATTACAACTCCATCTTGAGGCACTCAGTACAACCTGGCACATTGAATAGCTGCACATAAACAAGTTGTTAAAAAATTAAAGTTAAACAAAGAATAAAAAACAAAATTGAAAATTTTAAAGCAGCTATGAATTGATGTTGTTTATTTATGGCTTGGAATAATTTAGTTCTAAGAGAAAAAAGAAAACAAGTTTTGGAAAGGTTTCGAAAAGAATTGGGAAACAAATTGATAAGTTTCTTGTGATGTATGTTATTGACCAATAAAGGTAAACAAAATTACTGAAGACATACTGGAAATATGGGTTAACTTCAGTAATGTTTCATATGATAAAAAATTAAAACAACTAATGAGCAAAGAACAAAAATGATACACATAAAAACGACAGGTGACAAAAAAGACCTCACTTCCCCATAGTGCTTTCTTGCTTGCAGACAGTACAAAATTAAGACCAATGATTATTTTTAAAAGAAAGATAACGATGAAACAATTTCCAAAATCATGAAGTTCATGTTCATAAGAAAGGACAGTATAAAATTGTGAATAGGAAATGTTTGTCAAAAGTGTCTACCTTACAGAATCCAGAAAGTTTGAGACATGTTCAGATCCCATCTAATAGATAATGTAGATATTGATGAAAGAATGTAAAACAGACATGACAGTTATTCCAGACAGATTAGCACCATTAGTTCAGCCTTTACATGAATGCATAAATAAACCATTTAATTACAAAAGGGGAATAAATGCTTCATATCAGCCCAAAAATATTGTGAGAGTGAGTAATAAAATATGGATTGAAATTAAACCAGACATAATTCAAACATCATTTAAAAATGCAGTATATCTTACAAGATTATTTATTTATAGATCAAAATAAGAGTGATAGTGAAGATAAAGCAGAATTTGTGTGTGATGATGTGTTGGAAGACATAATGGAAGATGAAAACGATGAACTTTTCATGTTATCTTAAGAAAGAAAAAGAATGTTCATAAGATATATCATTTCTTTTAAATAGCATTTAGTTATATGCAGAAATCTAATTTTTTTATGGTCATATTCTTCATTTTTAATCAGTAATTTCAATCTTATTTTTTGCATTAAAAGTATATGTTTTAGCGAGAGAAAAGTGAGTTTCAAATCTTTGGTCTTAAAAAATAGAGCCATTATTTAACCATCTAGTTACTGGAAGTGAAAAGTAGAAAGCATGCAAGTCAAAAGAGAGAGTTCACCAAAAGAAAGTTGAAATTGCAAAAGAAACTCTGCTATAAGTTACTATAAGAAGGTGAAGCTGTGTGCTGATCATTATAACATTCAACTTGAACTTTTGAAGACAGAAACTTGGAACAATGCAAGCATCTGTCTTAGGCAAGCAGAAAAGTTATTTTTTTATCATGACAGCACAAAACCACTCATGGCAAAGAAGACCATCTGGAAATTATCAGAAATAGATTGGTAAATTTTGTCCTGCTCCTATATTCAATAAATACAGGAGCAAGACTACCCTTCCTCAGAGCCCCATCAGACTATTATCCATTCAAATATCTACAAAATTTTCTTGATGGGAAGAGAATTTGAACTCTTTAAAGATGTAAAAATAACACAAGGAACATTTTTTGTGTTAAAGACTAAGGACTTATACCACAGGAATAGATTAACTAATAGAATGAGTGCTGACAATCTTACCTAATGAAGGAAATTATATTTTAAACAATCAAGTTTATAAGCAATAAGAAAAATATTACTTGTTTCTTTCACAAAAAAAAAAAATGACAGAACTTTCCTCTATGCCTACTAATATTACAATCTAAAGAGTATATATTTTACATGAAACATGAGATTGTTACAAATATTCTAAAAATAACAAACACATTTGTAACAACCTCTGATAAAAAACAAGTTTGAAAAAAATCTGTTTCTAAAAGATATTCAATTTTAGCAGGTTACTCAAAAAAATTAATGGATTATATTAAATCTTGTGCATCCATTATCAATTTGAAAGTATATCATGTTAAATATCAGATCATGTATTCCTTTAAGAGCTATTTCTAAATTTGTATAATACTTTCATAGAATGAGTACAGTTATAATATTCACAATTTTTTCTTTGTTACTCCAGGAAAAAAAATTAAAATAGTTATAATATTAAGAACTTGCATAACTGTTTCTTTTAACTTCAAACATAACTGTTAGTTTTGTACAGTCAAAAGATATTACCATCTCCATCCAGAATGGCTCCCACTACAGATAATGACTCAATTGCAATAGGTTCTTCTTTACTCATTATCTTCCTACATAAAAGATCAGCTATTTTTTCTTTTAATTCATCAGGAAGTGAAATACAAAACTTGCCATTGAGAGTCATCAGATGAGCCATCAATTTTAAAGCTTCAACACGAACCTAATAATAAAATTAGAACAAATTTCATAAACATTCCCATGTATCAGTTGCACACAAATGGAAAGAAAAAACTCAATAGAATTTTATTTAGGCTTGCAATATAAATATTTTTAAATACATTAATGCATTTTAAAAAAATTACTTTTAAAAATTTATTTTAAAATATTTTTGAAAATTTAAATCATGTTTACTCAAGAAATGTAAAAATTATCTCACACAATATCTTAAGTTTTACAACTTAAAAGAAAACATAACAAGATGCCACAAATAATTAAATGGAAAATAACTTTAGTCCCACATAGCATGATGAGGAGAATAAGGTGGATATTCTATTATTTTAATATGTTTTTTTGTTCTAGTAACCCAACAATCAATCTCATTGAATTAGATGAATTATCATGGAGAAATATGAGTCTTCAACATTTTATTATTGAGAAATTTGTGGGAAATGTTTATTAGTGTACCCATAATTGTAACTGTCTTGTCTTTTTAGCTTAACGACTTTGATTGGTCCTTAGAAAATAATGATTAAACCATTTTCTTAGAAAATATCATTGCATTTCCACCATTAATAATTTGAGTGATTTTTGAAGACCCATATTTTTACTTTCCTGACATGTCATAAAACAATTTGCACATTATATCACCAGTAATAATTTTAAAAATATGGTGTACACCATTACTGTTGTTGCTGCTTATGCCACCTGATCGACAGTAACATCCGATCAAGGTCCACGAAATTCATCGCGGCTAAGGGCTAAAATTTTACGCCTATCGTTAGCCTAAGCTTTGAGCCCCCATGAAGGTGACAGTACGATTTTGCTTGGTACAACACGATAGATGGCGACAACATTCGGACCCACTGATTTAAGGAGCACGTACTCCGTGTGTACTCGAGGGTATTTTATGGCATCGGGCATTGGACCCAGGCCTTCCGGTCTGGAGTCCGATGCTATAACCACTATGCTACCCACGGCCCACACCATTACTAAATAATTCAAGGGTTTCTTTACTGATTTAAACATACTCCTCTTTTAAATGTTCTATTAAATTATGGAGCCCACTGACAAAATTGTTTCATATGCACGTTCAAATTTATGCAGTTCTTTACGAATAATTCAGATTCAAAAGGCTTCTTCTGTATCATTTAAATGCAGTGAGTATCATTGATTAACCTTTTTTGTTACGGTCAACACAGTTTCGGGAATTACATCTTACTAAGGTCTTCCTCTGTGTTCTTCATACTGAAGAGAATTTCCATCTCCACAAGATCACTGTAAATATTCAATGCATTTTTTTACAGCTTAAAATCATAAAAAAACACATTACTGCTATTTTGTCAACTAAATTTTCTATCCTTTCAAAAATGTATACCACATTAATTGAATTGCTATTAGTCTATAAATAATTATCTCTGGGAATAAAATACTTAATATTTATGTATCCAATAAATATTTTTTTCTATGCTCATCATCTGCTCCTATCTTAAAAAATTCAGTGATATTCTAGAACGACACATGGGAAATTGCACACAACAGTTAAAGCTGCAATTTAAGTTAACACAGCAAAATCAAAGGCAGTCAGTCTGTTTGGTACTTTTCCATTAGCCGGGCACAAACAAAAAATCGCCAAATAATGTAGAATTCCGCCAAATTTCTTACAACCATAAGGGGAATGTTCGTTTGGGGCCATGTGCTCTATTCTTTGAATTCATTCAAAACAAAGCATGTTTTCCTATCTTTCTTCCATCGTAATTTTTGTTTTAAAAAATAATGAAAATTTGGGATTTAACCAGAACTGAAAATGATGCAAGTCTCATTTTTTTCAAGGGAGAGGTATGTTGGCAAAGAATGCAACATGCGATCAGAATTAAGAAATGAAACTGTATAAAACACACAGCACTGTTTCTTTCCCAATTCATTAATATTTGCTTCAATTTCCTCTTCTCTACAATATAGCTTGAATTCTTTGGAGGGACTCTGCAAGGTTTATTTCCACTTCACAACTTCAGTTTACCCGTCACTAAGAAAAAATTTGTCTATAGCCATCTTAGACATTTATCATTGGAGATCATTAACAGTATCTCCAATGATGCAATCAAGATTTATACTGGTGGTAGTAGAATATCTAACCAGACCGGTATCTATATCGATAAGGCCCAGGAAAAATTGTCTCTGAAAAAAAGCAATCCAGATGTCTGCTCAGTTTTCAGAAGTGAACTAATAGCCATTGATGTGGGACTTGGGAACTCCAAGCCCAGTTCAAAGATCTTAAGGGTATGTAAATACCTATATGGTTTCACTTGATGTATAATTTCTTCATCTATATTATTTTTGTGATCTATCTCAGCTAGCCTATTCTGCTGCAATTTGTAATTCCAAACGAAATGAAATCAATCATCAAATCACCATTATGGTTGCTAAAACTACAGTTGCTGCCATTAAGAACATTTCCATTTGCCCAGACTTGGATTTTTGATATTATTCCACTTGCTAGACTTTTCCCTCTTGTTTTTTAAGTTATTACCTGAGCACATTATTTCCTTTCATACTTGGACAGACTCATCAGTAGTGTTAGTCTGATTAACTTCCCATCCTTGCAAACGAATGGATTGATTGATTAATTAACTGTTCATTAATTTTGCACTTTGACGCTACAGAAGAGTTATTGGTGAATTTCGATCAAATGACCAAAACAAGTGAGTTGGCACCACACTTTCTAAACTTCCACATCGTACCAAAACAAGGATTTTGAACAGATTTAACATACATCAGCCCTTCTACACAGTGGGTTTTTAGTAATATCAAGAAACAAAATAACTTAACAGCAATTACATGTGCTACAAGTTTACAATCATGACCTCTCAGGTTACCCCAATAACTTATGCAAATGAAATCTTTTTGTTACATATAGAACTTCTGAGATTTTCGACATTTTCCCGTATGAACAGAGGTCTCATGTTCTTCAAAACAGAACTTGAGGACTTGGCACTGAGAGGTGTGAATTTTGAAGACTGTCAATTCTTCATTAGGATGCGCATGGGTTATCTTTCTTATTCTTGGATAAAAATTGCTGCCCCAGAAAAAGCAAATATTTAATATTATATGCCTTTGCAGAAGTAAGACAAAAATCTCCATTTAATGTCATAGATCTGAGATTACAAATGATGTATTTAATACTTTATGTTAAAATATTTTTTCTTTGTCTACAATTATTAATATATTTTCTAACAGTTTAAGATTCAGTTTTAGGTACAAACCAGGTGTCACTCCTGTTGATAATATTCTCACTGAAACTTTGTTGCTCTTTTTGAGCACAAAGCAGAAATGAAGAGCAACAGATTGTTATAACTTACATTAAATCTTTCTTTTTAAGCTCATAGAGGAAAACTTAAAAATGCTGTTTCTTAAGGCAGAGTGATCAGCATCCATATAACTCTTTTGAACAATAAAGCTATTTTTTACATGGAAAAGGGATCTCATCTCCAGAACTTTTAATTAAGTTTTCGTGGTTAAACACCCACTAATTGTGCTTGGTAAGCATACGCTGCCTAATCTAATTGTTAAAAATTTCATCTTAAGCATCCTCATGTAAGACAAAGAATATTGGGAAATATTTTGAAACAAAACTATTGGATTGTTAAAGGCAAGAATCATATATGAAAAATTTTTCATAACTGTATATTCAATGCCTTATCTAATAATCTATATTAACCTTTTAAATGCCGCACTATGATTGAAAGGTAACATAAACTAAATTTTGATAAAAATCGAATTAAAATTGAAACATAAGATCTATAAAAGAAAAAAAATTTGAAAAAAAATTTAGCATGTTCCAAAAATGGAACATTGGAGGATACCATTAAGTTTTTTCACGTGTTTTTTAAGAGTACGACCAATGACATTTAAATTCAAAAATCAGTTATTATATACATTTTTAAGAAGTAGTATCTTAACAAGAGGTGTCATTAAGCATTTCCCAACGAGTTTTAATCATTCACCCCCACCCTTACCCCGTTGTAGGGGGGAGGGGCATGATACCCACCAAACAATTGAAATGGACCTAAAAAAATCTAAAATTAAAATGGGGGAAACGAACTAAAAGTTTGCGTGTGAACGAGAGAAATCTATCATTTTCCCCTGCAGGGTTTTTTAAATGTACCCTGATGGGGGAGGGGCAGGTTCCCCAATGTGTGTCCCCTGTTTGCGCCACATCTGAAGTAAACTTTTAAATATAATTCCAAAATAAAGCAGATTAAGTTGAAAATATAATTTATACACAGGAATTTATACATTTCAGAAAATTGCAATCACTTATTAGAAACAATAAAGGAAAACATCAGTAGGACAAAGAAAAAACAAATAACCTTCATATCAAAATTCTCAAAGCTATAGTATAATAAAGCAACAAAAAAAAACTAGAAAAATACAGATTTACCAAAAAATTTTAAAATGAGAAATAAAGACAAAATATATTGTTTTTTCTTATATGTGCTTTTTTATGTCCTAAACTATTTTTACTGTCCATGTATAGCTAGGAAAACATTTCTCAAGCAATCTTTTTTCGCACTGGAGGCATTTTTTCGTTGTGCTTTTCTGACATACAGGAGGTATTTCATCATCATCTATGCTTGCAGAAATTTCGATTTTGCAACAAACATATATTGGTAGAACAGACTGAAAAGTATTTTCATCGACATCTTCCTTGTCAGTAAATCACCCACTTTCTTCTAGGGGAAACTGACAAATATTAATAGGTTCTTATCTGATTGTGTATAAAAATATTCCAAAGCCTCTTCTACATTCCAGAATGGCTATGAATGCGTCATCTTATCAGCGTAATGTATATTCACTAACTGACGTAACACAAAATAATATAAAACCTTATTATGTGACATTCTTCTCCAAATAAGACATACGCTACATCTAACTATCAACAAACGCACGTGGTAGTTACTTTTGCTGCAGCTGAGAAATTCACTTGAGATTGTCCAGAAACGGTTGAAAGGGGGGGAGGAGAGAGCCGAAACGAAAGACAAGTCATAAATATTTTCTTCCGACACATACCATAAGTTTTTAGCGTTCAGAAACCTTTTCCCACTCTTCTGTGGACTGTAAACATAATAACTGCATTGTGTGAAAAAGTATACCTTTACACGCCAATGTTCCATTTTTGGAACATTGAAATTTCAAAACCGATAGTCAAAAAAATAACGATATTTTTTATGATATCTTGCAGTATATAGTTAAAATGATCATTTTTAGTTACTTTTACCAAATAATAAAAATATTTTTTTAATTTTGAATTTTAAATGAATTTTTGAATTTTGCCCGATCAAAAGCAGAAAAAAATGCATTATTTAGAATTTTTTCTCAGAGAGACTATTTAATTTAGCAACAATACTTCAATTTCAAAAAATTAATCCATACTTTTTGTCTTCAAAATAGTTTTTATGGAACAATATGAATAAAATTGAATTGAATGAATATTGGAACATTGGCGTGTAAAAGGTTAATAAGGACTTTATCCTAACAAATAATTGCACTTGAGAGATCATTTTTTAGTCATGGTATCAACTCTACGCAGGTATAGTAATAATGAAATTCAATTAAAGTCATGGTTCAAAAATCACTACATGTTATATTACTTAATTTATTAGCCTTGCTACTTAAAGTTTTTCAAACTGAGGCAGTTAATGATTTAACAGCAGGTGTTTTCCATTGCTGTTTTTCAGATGGTTTGGCCATTCCTATGTATTAGTCCTCTAATAATAAAGATAAATTTAGTTGGTGCTAAAAGAAAATTAGCTAATTTACATGCTTTTTGTGATTCCCATTCAGTCTAGCAAATTTATTTTAAAATATCTATCTCAATCAGTGATTGATGCAAAATTACTCATCTATGTTTGCCTCATTTTAGAAATCTTAAGGAATCAGGATTCAAAGCTTTAAAAAACTTCACCTAAAAATGATTTATATTAACTGAAATTGAAGTAGTCTTTACAGTTCACCCCTTTACTAAAAACTATTCTAAAGAGAGTAACACCTTAAAATATTTTAATGCATCTCAGATTTTTTTTTTATTATTATTTTTTTTTTAGTGAGAGATATAATTTTAAATATTTCTGATACAGATTATTCAAACTCCAAAATATTTTTATCAAAGTGACCAAATTGAACAAATTAAGCGACACCTTTTAGAGAGAAATGTAATTTCAAGTTTTTCCAATGCAGACTAATCAAATTACAAAATGCCTTTATTAAAGCATTGAGTACAAATCCACCAAAGGAAATTAAGTATTTTGGAAAGATTCTACGAGGAATATTTGAACTTATTACAAGAAAAATATAAGTAGAAAGAATAATGCAGTTTTTTTTTTCTTTCGTTCTTTTTTTTTTCTGTTGATGACATTCTATTGAATAAAAAGCAAAATATACCCTTCAAGTATAAAGTTCCTACGTATATATCTTAAGTACATCCAGGAAATGGTAGTGCATGAATTGTGATTATATAAACTGCAAATGGTAAATTAATACATGTAGGTTGTAGTATTAACGCACACACTAGTGCACTTACCCCAAAATGTGCACGTGTTTATATAATATTACTAATTTAATCATTTTTATTTAAAAACCTTTTCATTCTTGAGATTATTCAAAATAGATAAAATTTAACATTTTTTGCAAAAAACATTCAAAATATCAAAGAGATTTTGACAATAAGCTTATTTGGTTTAAAAATAACTAAGGGTTTTATATTTAAAAGTGATAGTTAAAAATGCCATGTTTTATTTAAATATAATAAAAAGAATGTTTAATTAAAAATGATTCAAATTTCTGAGAATGGATAGGAACTTAATGTGTGGCAATTTTTACTACTCTTTGAAAACTTGATAGAAAAAGCATAAATTTACAGAAGCCATTAAAAATTGAAAAAATTGCTTGAATTACAAACAATAAATTTTTGAAGATTCAGGTTTTTTAGGATTTCAAAACCTGGTATTTATAACATTTTTTTTTAAAAAAATAATGATAAATAAAATATTTATTAAAAAAAATAGTTTCTTTGGATGTAAAGTTAAATTAAAAAATAGTAAAACATGACTGCAATGTGAAACATAAACAATGCCTATATCAAATGATACTAATGCACAATATGATCAGAAAGACTAACTAATATTTGAAAATAAAGAATTTTCCCACACACATTATAACTAAAACAGCAGCATGAATAACAAACATGTAAAAGAGAATCCAATTCAACAATAAGACTCTGCACATGCATGTAAAACAAAAGTGATTATTTTTTTTCTAAAAAGAGCAAACAAATGGAAAATGAATACATACAAAAAGGCCTCTTAATTCAATGAATAGCAAGATGTTGACTATTTACTTAGAAAAAGAAAAATTATAAACAAAATAAAAGAACAAAAATGTAGGTTTACGATCATAACTATATGATAGTATAATGGAAAGAAAACATTAATTTTCCTCTAACAAAAAGTGATTCATAATTCCCTCTGTAGAAAAGTTCTATGCTCATGCTAAGTTGTTTCCAGAAAAAATACAATATTTCCAAATGAAAATGCTTGAAGGCTTATAACTTAAAAGGTTACACCTAATTGGTAATAATAAAAACTATAAAAAAAAACTTGGTGTACTCGAGTACAATTTATAAACCTACATAGACCAGAAATTTCGATATTAAATTAAAGCAATTTAATTTCCATATACTAACTTCAAAATCTGTGAAGGAGTCTGAGTAATTGATACTTCTATTTTGAATTCTAAAGGGAAAAAGAAACCAAATAGGCACATCCATTTTTCGTATGTGAAAAGGATCCAGAATTATTAGCCCCTACCTTAAATTAAAAGCAAAAATTAATACAAACTTAATATAGCAGAATTAAAACATATTTATTCATAGTATAAAAGTATTATTTCACAAAACTTTATTTCTTTTGTAATGAACTTGCTTTGAGACAAAAAATAAATTGAGAAAAAATGTAGCAAGTAAAGTAAATAGAAATGTATAAATGATATTATAAGAACTGACTGATCTTAAAATGAAACAAGTAGGGATTGTGGAAAGATGAAACTAACCAAAATATAAATAAAAAATAGAGATATAAAAATATTCTGAAATCTGATGGATCTTAAAATGAATGAATAAGAATTGCAAAAAGGTAAAAATAACCAAACGATTTTTTTATTAAAAAAAAAAGAAAAACAGACATGCTAAAGGATATAAAACATAACCCAAAAGATATGAAAGACAACAAAAAAGTCAAACTGCAATTGTACTTACACAATATGCCAACATACTGTGGATGAAAGCCCCTAATATTTAGTTTTTCAAAGCTGTACAACTACACATATATAAATCCTCAGTTAAAATTCAAATTTACAGTAATATTAAACTTGATAATCAAGAAATTTTGAACAAGCCAAAGTCTGATACGTTGATGAAATGCATAAGTGATAATGGAAGTCTGAAGTATGACATTGTATGATATGAAGTGATTAATCACCTTATGCAGCAAGCATTAACAAGAGGAGCAGCAGCAAATATCCAAAATGAAAAGTAAATATGAGTTTAACTGCATACAGTTTAATTTTTAATAAAGAAATTAGTTTTGCTTCACAGCAGTAAATCCCAGATGCAAGTTGGCTGATTAAATTATTTAGAATATTCAGAAACAAAGTGCTATTATCCCATTTAAAGGTATATTCTAGCTTAATTAATATCAAAGAATTTCATCATCTGTAGAAACACTTGCTTATTAATTATTGCTTTGTTCAAGAATTTTCTGAAAGTATTAGTACATTGTGGATTAATCTGAGGTATAATCCAGGTTTCGATGAGATGTGCATTTTCTATAAATTAACACAATATATTTCAAATCTTGCATAATTACAGGCACTAAGCATGTAGTGTTTTTTAATGAATTTAATTCATGTAAGAATTTGAAATGATAATCATTCAGCTGATGATCCTATCACTCAGAATCTTCTCCCCATTTCCATCCACTTACATATACAATAATACCTAGACTTACACTACCCCAACTTATGCAAACCTGGAGTTACGCAATTTTCAAATCTTACCAATTCATCTTTTGTTTGAGCGCTACATAACTCAACTATTCACTCCCATTTCCAATTTAGCAGAAAAAATTATGAAATTGGTAATGTGATTGAAGAAGTTGACGATATAGCCAGGCAAATAAATTTAGAAGTGAATAGTGACAACATTCAACTGCCGGATTCCCACAATTAGGAGCTGACAACTGATGAGCTCATAGAATTGCATGAGCAAGAGAACATTGAACATCAACACATTGAAGAACTTGAGTCTTACCTAGTTCAATCAGAAGATCGAATGACGGTGATGAAAATTTGACAGAAGACCTCAGTTTAACTGAAAAAAGTTACAAATTTCAAAAAATATTGACTCTAACTATGAGCGTATTTATTCAGCGAAACAAGGAATAAAAAACATATTATCATGCTACAAGGAAATTTTGAGGAAGAAAAAAATCTTTGAGCTGGCAGACTATTTTGTTTGATTTTATGAAACCTTCTACATCAAAATAACTTCGATTTGGAATTTTGTACTTGTGTTATCTAATATTTTATTAAACATTTTTATTTTATAAATTATTATATTCTTTTGACTCCATCCTCAAATATAAAATAATTTATATGTATTTATATGCGAAATCATACCCCCCCCCCCTTACACTGTTACCACTCGCACACAGTCCTACCTATCACGTAAGTTTGGGGTATTACTGTAATGCTTATGTCATGTTTCCCCTTTTTTAAAGCATTTTTGCCAAAATAGAAATTATCATTTGTTTTATCCATTTTGTTTGCATATGGGGAGGTAAGGTAATCTTATAAAACAATCAAGTTAAAGTTAAATGCCAGTTAGTAACATTATAAATTTTAAATTCTAAATATCCCATAAGAATAAAAGCAGTTTTAAAAAAACTTTTAAATATTTCCTGTGATTAAAAATTAACCTAATGTATTGACACTACAATACTTTTTCATAAGAACACATAATACTCATTAAATTACATTTGCTCACAATATTAACAAGAAACATACATCGAATGTTTCTAATTAGTGTATTATAAACAACTTATATTAAGAATAAGAATGAGCTTGAGCAATGCAAAAAAAAATTATATTTCCTTTCAAAAGCAAAAGTTTAAGACATGCTTTTTAGCAAAAACAAAAAATACTGAATTATGAATAACTAAAATATTAGTACAAAGATAAAAATAATAATTCTTACATTGCGATCCTGAGGCTTTTCAACGTAACTTAGTAGGTAATCAAACAAGTCAAGTTTATTTTGAAGTTTCAGTAATGGATAAACTGTAAAAAAAAATTTTTACTTATATATACACACACACATCTCTCTCTATACATATAGGAGAAAAGCGACTTACTCACTCATCGCAATATCTCTAGAACTATTAGAACTACAGATTTAAAATTTCGTAGGCATGTTTCTTTTGTTTAATAGAGATCCACTAAAAACAGGTTTTGTAGAAATTGACTTCCACAATAGCGTAAAAAATAATATTTACATATTTGATTTTCATAGACTGATAGAGGAATCTGGGAAGTATCAGGTGATTCAGTTATATTTATTTATTTGACTTTGCTTTCTAATTTGCCAACTCATTCTTTCCATGGGGTCTAATTAGCAATTCACTTAAAATTGTTCAAAATATTAATTAAATTTTATTCTTATTGAAAAAATCTTTATCCTTCCTTCATGAATGTTATATTTTTCAATTCACCAATGTAAGGAACAGGTATACCTGCTAGTGTATAACATATACAGTGCATTAAAAAATTTCAAAATTATTTTAATTTTGTAAAAATTGTGAAATAAAGGTTCCAATTATAATTTAAATACACAAAATGTACAATAGCATAATTATTATAATCAGGTTTCAATAATCTTGTGTGGTGCAATAAACGGTTACCTTATTTAGTTTTTAGAAAAATTAATAATTTTTAATAAAATGTTAATTAATTTTTATAAATGCTATTAACACCGATCACAATTTTAAATACAGGTGTTGAAAAATGCATATGCCTACTTTATAGAAATGTATTAATTCATTTGTGGCCTTATAATTTCTTAATATACTATGTGTGTGCATGTATACACTTGTGAACGTGTTTGACAAAAACATAAATTATAAAATATGGAACATAAATACATAATAGGATCCACTTTGCATCATTGGAATAAAAAGTTATTTAAATCTTTATTCTAACACCAATTTATATATATTTTTTAATTTTCAGAAAAGTTTACAAATAATAATTATACTGAATTATAATGAAAATAAAATTATACTGAATACCATTCTTTGAAAAAAAACATTTTTAATAGTTAGTAAAATTTATTAATATGCAATGCATGAATGTGATTTTAAAGTCTACAGTTTGAATGTGCTTCAATGTTATACATGTTTTTTTTTTAATTCATTAAGCAATTTATACTATATACCAGGGGTGGGCAGACTTTTCCAGGGTACGGGCTACTTCTAATTTTTTCAAGGCGTTGCGGTCTACCCAAAAGGTGTAGGTGTAGTGACTTAAAAGAAAGTATACAATATAGTCGGACCTCCATTTTATAAATTTCTCTATTTCGCAAACTTTTTCCTGGAACAAAGAACATTTTACAATTTTCTTCGTAAATTGCCTCCAAATAGCGAAGTGCATTTTCTATTCAACGAAATTTTCACTTATGATTTTATTTTTTCCCTCCGTATTTTATACAATATTTACTCCAATCCAGGCCACACTTTTTTCCTAATGTTAATGCGTTTGAAAATCGGGTGCGGCTCAGAATTGATGGGGAAAAAATGTGTTGGAGGGGGTATTCAGAGCAATTACAGCTTCATGTGCGTATTTAAAAGTTTTAATACTGATAAAATATCTAATTATTCACTTCTTATTAGTTTTCCTTGAAATTTATTTTAATTTTGTAAAATTGGATATTGATAAATTACATTTTAGATTATTTTTCAATTTTCACATCTTGTTGAGAATTTGGGGTTGCGGCTTAGAACTGATGACGGCTTAGATTTGAATAACTACAGTATTTCCAGACCTTCGTAAGAAGTAATGATTATTAGGTTTTAGTGAATATCTTGGCAGTCCACCAGTCAATCCCAATCAACTTAATGCCCACCCTGGCTATATACGTTGCAGGAAAATGATGAAATTAGGGATTCATGGAAGATGTTAAAATAAAGTCTATGGGAGGTCATTTCCCTAAAGAAAGAGTAAATGATTTTATCAAATCCCTGAACTGTTTCAGTGAATGAATAAGTCAGGACTATTACAGCTCTATTTTTGCTTGTCATCACTCCCCTCTCTCACTGGCCTGTGTGCCAAATAATGGCAAAACATTATGTGAGAAAGGTTAGTGTGAATTTTTTATTGTTTTCTGTATTTCGAATTTTTAAATACCTATCTACCTAAAAATGAATTCGGATTTTGAAACAAAATTAAAATCTGACTGAATTTGTATCTGAAGAACAGTTTAATGGAATTATCAGGACATTTTTGAACTGGCATCTCTATGGACTCGCAAAAGGATAGAAAAAGCTGTAACAATCATTGAATAATTTTAGCACCACTATTTAAACTGCATCAGACACATAAACAGTACTACTATAGAAAGAAAAAAAAAGATCTTACAAAAGAAGAAACTAAAAAATATTTGATTTTTAAGAAAAAAGTCCAAATTTGATCCATCTGTAAAAATAGCACCAATGTAAAGTTTTTATCACATACTTCGGGAAACACATCAGTCAACTATCCACAGAGGAAGAGATAAAATGCTACATAGTTTGAAATCTAAATACCTACTTCAATTGTACCGGATGAGTGAGTGAGTGTGATATTAATGTCGTACTGTAAAGCTGCACAAGGGCTATTGGCAATAGACCTTGTAATTGGTCAAATGATGAGGCTGGCACCCCCTTCTCCGAACTTCCACACCACACCACAGGCGGACACTTGGATCTTGACATACTTAACATGCATTAGCCGGCATATCGGATCTTCAGAGGCACAAGGCTCGAACTCATGACATGCCAGCCATAAATCCATGACCTTAAACACTAGGCTACCATGGCCACTCAGTTATACCGGAATTCTTCAGGCTGTGCACAGTACAACAGTCTAAAAGAAGTTTTACAAACAAGGGAATTGTTTTTAACCAATTCAATCATCGTGGCTATAAAGATTTAAGCGACAGAGTCTAAGAGACTCAAGATAGATATTACAAATTTCTATTCAACATCCAGGACCATGCGACAAAATTCAGCTTTCTTTGATCATTGATTTCAAAGTTAAAAATATATTTTAAAATAGTTTGTTTTCAAAAATTACGTAAAAAAAAACGGTTGTGAGTTTACAACTGCATTATATACGAATTAACAAGTCTTTAGCCAACGTAAAAAATTGTAAATGTAGGCCTAGACATCCAGCTAGTTAAGGATCTGCAGTGGTCTCCACCAAAGAAACAAGTGTTAGGAAACAAGTGACATATAAACGGTCATGGAATATCACGTGGGAAAATATCCAAGGCAATATGATGCTTATGCTCTAAGGCAAGCCAACCTTTGATCTCCCGTTATCCGGCTGACAGAAAGGTGATAGGTGCAGTTCCCACGCCAATCTTTGATTTCAAAGTCCACAATGTGAGGAGTTGACTAGGACCAACAGTAATCCTGGTCATGTCCGAACAGAAGTGATTCTGCATCATGTGAGGTTTGGAAGGGCATGACATATTCAATCTTTAAAGAGACATCAAAAGGGAAAACTGAGAGACTCTTGATCTGCTAAGAAGCTTCAGAGACTAGAGAGACACTTCTATACACTTCAGCACTTTTCGATGCTTCAGCACATTCTAACGGACTATCTCTCCCACTTCCTGTGACCTATCAAGGTTCATAACAATGAGAATGTCAATGTCCTCCCAATCCAACCTCACACAGGATGGTTCGACCTTAACAGCGAACTCAACAGCGCTGCACCTTACCAGCATCATAGTAGTAGTGGCCTGCTTCGCAAAATTGGTGACCCAGATAACAGAACATTCTTCCAGATAACCAACACAAATTTATGAATTATTTGAACTTTCAAAAAAGCAATTACTAAAGCACAGCAGTAATTAAAGAATTGTGACAGAAGCTTTTCCTCTCCATGAAAGAACTTTTAAAGGAGCTTTTTGCTATGAAAGAACCCCCAGATTGCAGTGCCAGACAACCTTCAATCCCATGAAACGACCATTGGCTACCCTACAGCTGCAAAAGGCCATAAATGCCTCATTAAGTGGATGTGTTAACCCATCAGCTATTTTCAAGCAAGCCACATCTTTAACCAGAAGATGATTTCACTGGATTTTATCTTATGACATGTATTTATTCAGTTGACATGTCACTGTATTGCTCCGTTAGTCAGTTTTTTTTTTTTTTTTTTTTTTTGCCTAAGGGTGGGGAATGAAATCCATTCTTTTGTAGTTGAGCTGTATTCAGAAACGTCTTAAGACATGGGTCAACTGAGCTCCAGCCCATGACCTCACCCTTGGAGGGGTCTCCTTTCATTCTCGACTCTATTTTAATAAGATCCTTATCTGGATAATTTTCATGGTCAAATATTATTCAAGAATATATATTCTCTGAAAACAGGGAATTTTAAATTGCATGTCAACTGGCAAAAGTGGTAAGACTGTACTATTATGTAATGGCTGTTGTCCTTGTCTAGGCCTAATACTATAAAGTTTAGTCAAAAGTCAAAATCCGGCCATCGGTCCAGCTGGTTTGTGCCTAGGTTTTTTGAGATTGTGAGGTGCACATTTATTTGTTTCAAATTACCATTTGAACAAGTGTTTGACCCAACATGCTATATAATGTCTACTTTTAAAGACCTCAGGTAGGCCCTACTTTTGCATAGGGGCCCAAGGCCTCAAAAAATCTTAAGAATTCTCTGCGCCCAGGGCCTTAAAGAATCTTAAAACCTTCTTGGCTGTATTGACTAGGTGTGTTTTGTTTTTCTTCTTTTTTTCACGGAGAAAATGATTGAGTCAGGGGAAGATGTTTCATTTGTAAACAAAGTAGCAGTGAAAATTCTACCGGTGGGGAAAACAAACGTAGCTCTTTGGCTAAAACAATGTGAGACTGTGTTTAGTTCAGCCAAAATCACTAATGAAGAAATTAAATTTTCTCATTTAATTGCAAAGATTGATACAGAGACTAGAACATGTATCAGACATAATTTTAAATCCTGAGACTGATAAATTTTTAACTCTTAAAAACAGATTAGTTTCTGAATTTCAGGATACCAAAACACAGCAAATAAAAAAAGCTGTCTGATTTACAACTAGGCAACATGAAACCAAGTTTCTTACTGAGGCAAATGTGTGAATTTTCACTGAATAAGGTTATTGAAGATTTTTTAAAAAAATTTTGGATGCAACAATTACCAGTTAATGTACAAGCTATCTTATCTGCTTCAACTAGCAATCTTTTGTAATTAACACACATCGCGGACCAGGTATGCCAAATAACAGAAAGTTCACAACCTATTGTGTATTCTGCCTCACATAACGAAAATTCTAACGTGGATATGCTTTCACTAACAAAGAAAGTTGAAGCCCTTACCATGCAAGTAAATTGTTTAAGCAGGAAAGAAACAGACAAAATGTTATAAATACAGGTAAATGATCATGCAGCCGTACCTTTAACGATAACAGCAATCTGAATCCTTCCTATAGTTTCTATCACAATCAATTTGGAGAGAAAGCAGGTAAATGTGTTGCACCATATATGCTTAATTCAAAAAACTAGAATTTGCTGCTATACCAAATCAAATCGCTAGAGATGGTATAACAGCTAAAACACTAAATTGTTTACACTTATATGATGCAGGTACTAAAATGAAATTTCTAATTGATACCATATAGTGATATTTCCTGCATTCCCCACCTAAATTTTAAAAAATAATACCAAAGCCTTCACCTGAACTTTTTGCTGCAAATACCAGTAAAATAAAAAACTTACTGTTGTACTGTTGTTGTTGTTGTCATGTATGACAGAGTGCAAAGGTGTATATAACAAAATAAAGATGTAGTCAAATATTGCCAAAGGTGTGAATCACTGCCGTGGCAACATCCATGGCACGATCCGAGTATAGGATGTCTATGCTGTAGTCATTGTCTATTTTAAAAAGGGCACCAAAAAGGTGCTTGGGATCCAGTTGCTTGCCTGGGCAGTGCCTGCATTCCACATATGATCTGGATCCATCAGGCAGAATCTTCATGCCCTTAAAATGTTTTGTCCTTAGTCTGGTTATTGTTGTTGTAATTTCTCGGCTATAATTTAATTCTGGCAGTGAGAATTTTTTTTGTGGGTTTTGAGCAGAGCTTTTGTTTTGCGACTGCAACTGCATCAAAGACCATAGTCAAAGAAGTTACAGGTTCAAGAGTTCTGGCTTCATTGGCAAGGAAATCGGCCATTTCGTTCCCTTCAATGTCAACATGGGCTTGGATCCACTGGAGAGTGCATGATTTGCCCAATGCACCAATGGAAAGTAAAAGAGAATTGATTTCTTGGGCGAGTCCCATTTTTCCTTTCATGATGGCCTCAAGAGCGGATCTACAATCAGAGAGAACAATGATGCCGTCGGAAATAGCGATATCTGTCCATGTAAGGTAAATATCTAGGGCTGTCCTAATTGCTATGAGCTCACACGTGAAGTTGGAAGCAATTTGCCCTGTGGAGACCTTGTGCTTTGAAGTTGTATTATCTGGGTATTTAAGAAAGACACCAGATCCACCCTTATTGCACTCTGAGTCTGAAGAACTGTCAGTGTAGGCAGATACTAAACGAGGCCTCATAAGACTGATAATTGTGTCCATGCCCTTCCTTTTAATTGTGTCCTTAGATTCCTTTTTCGTGCAAGGCTCAAGAAGGTCCAAAAATAATTTGGCAGAGGGAGGTGGTTTGACTGGAAAACAAGGTTCTTGAATGATGTCAAGGCTTGTGTGATTCAAGTTAATGTCATTTCTTATGTCTTTATCAAATTGAAGTGTTGAAGATCTCTTCAGCATATTCTTAGTTGTCCAGGAGTGAAAAGTGATGTTGGGAATATGCTGTTCACCACAGCTTCTGATTTTGTTTGTAAATTTAATGGTGGCAAATTTCCTCCTGCCTTTCAATGATGGCAGACCACACTCATTCTCAGCTGGACGCCCTGTACGGAACAGAGTCGATTTTATCTGTTGAGTTAGAAGCTCATGGAGCCCAAGCGGATGCTGTATATTCGAGGATTGGTCTTATAAGAGCAATGTAGATGTTTAGAAGTGCCTTTGGCTTAGAATCCCAAGTCGAACCGCCGAGTTTTCAAAGAATTTTGAGCTTTTTTAAAGCCTTTTGCGATACATTCTGTATATGCTAGGTAAACCTCAGTTCCGCATCTAGCGTTAAGCCAAGGTATTTGGGACGGGAGACTTTTTCAACAAATGAGTTACTTAAACTAAATTTGGGGAGAAAGGCTGCCCTGTTTCTCCTGTCAGTAGAAAACACACAGTATTTGGTTTTTCTGGATTTATCAGCAGTTTGAGCTGCTTAGCCCAGTCTTCAATTTGAGAGAGATTTTCATTCAGTACATTTTCGGAGATTATGATGTCAGTATGAGTGCCAAATGGCAATGTCAGCTGGACAGCAGGCTATTTTAGCTTCATTAACAATGTGATTATCGACAGTGTTCATATAGAGGAGAGAAAAAAGGGGGCTTAGGACCGATCCCTGCGGAACCCCTGCCCAAGATCTATGTGTCCTAGAGAACCTTACATTAATTCTCACAGCAAATCTTCTATCTCTTAAGAAGTCGTTGATCCATAGTAAGATATTGCCTGAGATGCCTAAGGAATGCAAAATTTCAATGAGTTTTTGTCTCCAAACCCTGTCAAAGGCTGCAGAAAGATCAAGGAATACGGCTGTAGTTTTCCTATGAGGTCTTTCTTGAAATCCATCTATGATTGATTGCACCAAATAGAAAAGTTGGTCAACAGTGCTATGCTGGGCTCTATAAGCTGTTTGGTAAAAGTGTAATACTTTCCACTTGATGAGCCATTTCATGATACGGGAAGGAATTATTTTTTCCATAATTTTACATAAAGTGCTTGTAAGGGATATGGGCCGGAAATTTTTACAGATTGCTGCATCCTTACCAGGTTTAAGAACAGGAACAATGACCGACATTTTCCAGATAGTGGGTAGTTTGCCAGTAATCCAGGATAGGTTGAAAATCTGAAGAAGAATACTCCTGGCAAGAACACCAAAGTGTTTGATCATTGAACCGAAGATGAGGTCGATACCAGGAGACTTCTTAGGGTCAAGGCTTCTAGTTACGCTATCAAGTTCTTCCAAAGTAATAATATTAGAAAAATCATCTTTTTGGTTGTAGGATTTACTTTTCATTTAAAACCTGTCTATAAATTTTCCTTTGTTTTCTACCTTCTCTGCTAAAACTCAGCCTGCTTGCCTGTTCATAATGTTGAACCAATACGTTTGCAGTCTGCCTGTTAGTCTCGTGAATGTATAATCACCAGAGGTAATAGCATTGGAGGTTGGCCCATTATTTTGTTGATTGCAGCGGTTGTTGAGGACATTGATTACTTGCCAGTGGTGGTAATCTTTCCTTGGATCAAGCCTGCTGCAAAGATCAATCCCTTTTTCTCTTTTACATGCAACGATTTCATCCTCGACTTTGCGACTGATATCTATAAGATTTCTTCTGTTTTCATCACTATTGTTCTTCTCAAGTTCATGTCTGGCTGCATTTCTTTCTCTTCTCGTATTAATTCGTCTATATTATGATCTCTCCAGTAGGGCACCCAATTGTTTTTTCTCCTTCCTCTTGGAATGGAGACTTTGGCAGCTTTCTGCACACCAGAAATGAACTTCTGAATAAGAATTTCCAGGTCTTTGCAGGTTGTCATCTGTGTGCAGTAGGTCTCTAGGCACTCAGTGGACCGATTCCAATTGACTTTACAGAAGTTCCAAGAGCTCATATTTTGAGGTGGAGAATCGATATTCAAATCAAATTATGATTGGGAAATGATCACTAATGGCGCACTTCAAAACTCTCCATTTTGCTATATCAAGGCCCGAGAGATCCACTGCTGTGATGTCAAGTGCAGAGGCTGTGCCCTTGGTTTTGGAGGTATAGGTATATTCTTCCGTATTTAATGTTGAAAGATTTAGGTCGCAGAGTAAGTCCTCAATCCTTTCACCATTTTTGTTCAAGTGGGAGCAACCCCATGGGGGACTTTTGGCATTAAAATCACCGAGAATTATTTTAAGGTCTGAAGGAGAAGAGCAAAGATCTTTAATAATATCTATGTCAATTTCTGATGTATCGGGATGGTATATATTGACAATTTTAACTGTACCACCAGGTAGGTCCAGTTTAATTGCATGGGCTTCTGTTACACTATTTGCTGGAAAGGTGCTAGATGGTAAAACCTTGGTGTACTTGATTGTTGGGGTTTTGATCAGAAATGCCAGGCCTCCTCCAGTGCTTTTCGTTCAGTCTCTCCGTAATTCTGTATATCCCTTGATCTTGAAATTCAAATTGGGATTGAGTTTAGTCTCCTGAAGACAAGCAACATGAACATTGTTGTCATGAAGGAGACAGGATAGTTCGTCAATTTTCCTCTGTGTTCCATTAATGTTGAGTTGAATATTCAGTGCCCTCGTAGCATACTTCTCAGAGTGTTCCCGGATATCAGAACACAACGCATCGGCTACCCTGGACGCAGTAGCATTATTAATATCACAATGTATTACACTTGTCATAATTGAGGGTTGCCAGATCCCCAAAATGTTGGACTTCTGATCATTTTAGTAGCCTTTTACGAAACGCATGAACTTACGTTGGGACTATTCTACTTCGGTCACCACTCGGGGAAACTTATGGTACTAAAACTATTAACTTAAGTTTTGAGCTTAGAGGAAATTTAACATGGAAATTCTTAATTGTTGGTGTTTCCATTCCTGATTTGTTAACAAATTTTGGCTTAGTTGTGGACCTAAAAAAACAAACTCATTGATTCACTCACAAAACTTAGAACCTCAGGCAGTTTAGAACAAAATAACCTATTTACAGCAGCATTCTAAAACAATTTCCTGATTTAATCAATCTCCATCCACTCATAACAAAATTGTGAAACGTGACACAGCACATTTCATCGAAACTAAAAGACAACACATCCAAGCTAAGCCTTTAAGACTTCACTCAGAAGTCTATGAACAAACTAAAAAAGAATTCTCATGATGGAACAGGGGATTTTCCATCCCTCTAAAAACAATTGGTCTTCTCCTTTGCATGTTGTAAACAAAAAGCCTAACAGAATATGACCAGTAGAAGATTATAAAGCACTTATTGCAGTCACAATCATAGATGCATATCCGATACCCCATATTCAAGACCCATATTCATTCTCAAAATTGGGCATTGCTTGAGCTTATTCATCACATTCTAATTCATGAAGATTATGTACCCAAAACCGCAATAATTACCCCATTTGGTTTATTAGAGTTTCTGTACTTAAATTTTGGTTAAAAAAATGTGGCTAAGACATTTCAATGATTTATGCACAAAATTTTAAGAGGTCTTGATTTTTGTTATACCTATTTGAATGACATTTTAATTTTTTCTGAAAATGAAAGCTTATATAAGCAACATGTAACTATAGTACTTCAAAAACCTTAATAATTATGGACTTAAACTCAACATTGTGAAATGTGTTTTTGTGTTAGAAATAAATTTAATTCAGGAAGAAAAAATTTGTGTGCATGCACGAATACTTTTTCTTTAAATATTTTCAACAAATTTAATTACCTATTTGTTAAATAAATTTAATAACTTTTATTCTCATGCTTGCTATCTGGGGAAAATATGAGTCAGCTCATTTTCATAAATCACCAATGAAACACGTTATTTCTCATTTGCATAACTCATTTACATAAATGTTGTTTATTTCTACCACCAGGTAGCGATATGTATAAATAGAATGTTATTGTGCTCTACATTAGTCTAGTCTAGTCTGGTGTCTGATGCAGCTTCAAAAATGTTAGTTTTTAATTTCTATAGGATAGTTTCCTTTCTTAAAAATCTTATTTTTAATGCAGAATAAAGTTATTCAACTTAAAGAAGTCATTCTATTACTGGTTTGAAGTACATCCAAATAGAACATTTTGGTGTAATTTATGGAAAGCATGGTGTTGAGAAGATTGACTCACCATTTACACACAAAAAACTTAATGCCTGCAGAGAGCAATTTGCTTTCCATAAGGGTCGCTCTAATATTGACCAAATTTTATACTTCACCCAGTGTCTTAGAGATTCTCAGAATCAAAAACCAACAAGACGCACCATGACGGCATTTTTAGGTTTGTCAAAGGTCTTTGATAGGGTATGAAAATATAAGCTGTTAAACAAGTGCTTTGGTGTTTTTGACATTAAAGGTAAAGCTCTGACCCGGATCTCAAACTTTCTGAATCACAGAAATTATTGTGTCAATTTTCATGCTAGTTTCTTGAGTTGAAACATACCAAGGAATTCCCCAGGGCTGTGTTTTGAGTCCCAACTCTTTTTCCATTATTCATTTCCAGGATTGAAATATATAAACCCTTTTCAAATTGGACTTTTCGCTGATGATGTCGTTTTGTGGTGCAGGGATGCAAATATTACCAAAATGGAATCCCAGTTGAATGGGTCCTTAGTAAATATTCAGGAGTTTGCAGACAACCACAAAATTATTTCCAACGCTTCAAAGTCTACAGTCAGCCTCTTCACGACTAATAGGCATCTTTACAACTACTCTCCTGTGCTTTTCCTAATGAGTGAGTGCTTGAAATGCAATAAATATCCTACCTATCTTGGTTTCACTTTAGACCCAAAAATGAACTGCAGCAAACATATTAATAAAATAGCCAATAAAGCAAGAAACAAACTTAGGATCTTAAAATATCTTTCTGGCAGACACTAGGGTTTAGACACCTCCACACTTAGAGCATCTTATATAACCTCTTCTTTCATTTTAAGCTGGACAAGTAACCAAAGTTTAAAGCGAGACAGCCCACTTAATTACATGCGGAAACGTGGTTTTATAAGTTAGTGTTGGTTTTATTGATTTTAATGTTGACACATCTACACCTTTTAGTTGCATCACACTCATTGATTCTTTTAATCATGTTGAATTCTGGGAGGAATTATTGATCAGTAATCCCAAACATAGCAGTCATAGGGAATTACTCAGACAACTGGCACTTGAAGTCATGAATGACACATCCAATCAAGTCTTGATTATTTGCACAGATGGTAGTCATTCGGATACAAGTAGAGCAGGAAGTAGTATATTTAGTAACACTCCAGAGAGTGATGTTAAAATCAGCATCAGGAATTCTGACCACTGTTCTGTCTTTAGATCAGAACTCATTGCTATCAGTGGTGCTCTCGATCATGCTCTCAACTCCAATAAGGACAGTATCTGGATCCTGACAGACAGCAGAAGCTCTATCCAGTATTTGAAGAATTGGCCAAAGATTATGGACAGCACTGGTCTAGGTATTTTATCCAAATTGGCTAGGCTTGGTCAGAGGAAACAAGTGTGTCTTCAGTGGATATCGTTGCATGTGAGTGTGTCTGGGAACGAGGCAGTTGATGAGCTAGCTGGTAAGGGTTGTGATCTCCTTAACCCTAGTTCCCCTGTCTTGAGCCATTCAGAAATTAATTCCCTCCACAGAGCTAAAATGAATCTGACTTGGCGAAACCCTCCTGCTCACTTCTGGTATGCAGCTGGCCTATCTCTACAGTGCAGGAGATCCAGGGCTCTTCAGATGGCCTAGGCGCACTTTAGAAGCAGTCACCTGCGTGATATGACCTTTATGCAGGAGGTAAAGTCTCTCTCCCTGCTTCTCCTGCTCATCTTCTGGACTGCTGGGGCATTTCCCTGGGACAGTTGTTTGGACATCAAGACCTGGTTTGTGACATTCTTATGCAGAAAGGTCAAATGGACTTGGTGTAGGCTTTCCTTCTCCAAGGGGATTAGAAGCAACAACATTTTGGTATTCCGGAAATAGAATTTTTAGCCTATCTTATTAACAAAAACGGGACGAAACTTTTACCTCATAAAGTAAAAACAATTATCAATTTTAAAAAACCCGAAACTGTAAGTGAATTGAGGCAGTTTTTTTAGGAATGTTAAATTTGTATTGTAGATTTCTGCCACATGCAGCGTGCACACAAGCACTACTTAGTGAATTTTCAAAAGGTTCCAAGAAAAACGATAAAAGCAAAATTTCCTGGTCAGATCAAACAATTGCAACTTTCAAGAAATCTAAACAAGAACTAGCAAATGCTACAATGTTAACTCACACTAAGCCAAACGCATCCCTTATACTACCTGTAGATGCATCAAATTACACAATAGGTGGGGCACTTAATCAAAATACAGCATCAAAACTTAAACCTTTAGCTTCCTATTTTAGGAAACTTAATGTTAAGGAAATTAAAAATAACGCTTATGACAGAGAATTATTAGCAGTCTATGCAGCTATCAAACATTTCAGGTTTATGTTAGAAGGACATAATTTTAGTCTTTACGAACCATAAATCATTAACATTTGCTTTTAAACAAAATCCATATCAATGCTCCCTTAGATAAAATCAACAACTTGATTTCATTTTTCAGTTCAAAACAAACATCAAATACATTAAAGGTACTGAAAATGTAGTCATGGACACATTATCATGCATTAATGAAATCCCAATGCCAGGTTCGATTGATTATAACTAAATCGCATCAGCTCAAATAAATGATAGTGAATTAAATAACTTATTAAATTCAGATTATTCATTACAATTAAAAATTCCTACTTCTTCTGACTTAAAATTATATTGTGAAGTGTTAACTGATACTGTACATCCCTACATACCCCAGAAAATTCAGAAACTTTGTTTTGATAATGTTCCCGATTTAGCTCACCCTGCAATTAGAACTATGTCTAAATTAGTTTATAATAGCTATGTGTGGCATAGCATTAACGAAGATTGCATAGTTTGGGCTTGACAATACATACCTTGTCAATGCTTTAAGGTGCACAGGCATACAGTAACACCATTACAAAAATTCAGTGACACATCGACACGGTTTGATCATGTTCATATAGGTTTAATCAGTTCGCTTCCACCATAGCAAAGATCTACCAGTGTCTGAATTAATTGTGATTAAAATTCTTCAACTTCAAATTACCCATTAATAATTAAATCAATTAATAGTAACACTTCAATATCCCATGATCTATCAGCAGCTGATTTACTCTCCAAAAAGACTATAAATTTAGAGAATCTTATCAGAAATTGAATCTTCTTTATCAACAATAAAACAATTCGAATCAGTTAACAGCTGTACTTCAATAGTTAAAACACCTGTAGTGTTAATTGCATCAGAAAGAAATGGAACAGTCAACGACAAAAAAGCATGTTGTGTTTTTGTAGAATAAAATCTACTGGAGTCCATTCAAGTGATATTTCCAGTAATAAAATTCAGTGTGTGTATTAAGTGGGAATACAGTACGAGAAGAAGGATATAGATCAAAGATTATATGCTATTTATGCCAAAAAGAAAACAACATTAATTGTCAAAAGAAAAGTGCTGCTAAATGCTTGAAAAGATGAGCTGAAGAAATGAAAGAAGTTCCTTTGAAAAAATTTAAAAATGTGTTAATAAATTCCACGATTTTGATGCATGTATCTCAGGTAGATAGAGGTCTATTAAGATGGAAATTGTGGAGATTGTATTTGATTTTAAAAAACAATTTATACCAAATTGGTACCTCAGTTGGAATTATAAGAGATTGGCTACCTAGAAACAATATTCAAAGAGTTACTACGACATTTACCAAAACAGTTCCACAGATTAACCTAAGTGTGCGAGATTGCAGGAAAACTATCCTTATGTGGAAGTCAAGAATTTAAGAAGTGTTCCTATGAGCAATCCAAATGAAAATGTATAACAAAAAGATGTGCTTTTAAAAAAGTAATGTATTTCATGATGAGTTGCCACAAATCAACAACCTCTTATAATAAAAATGAATAAGCATTTTTATTTAATAATTTCATTCACAAAAAAAAAATAACTAAAAATTTCCTTTTTGCATTTAAAAATGCCAGTCTAACTATTTTATTTGTTTATTAGTTTTGAATATATAATTTCTATTTCAATGACTATTGTTGTATTACTTACTCTACATCAGAGGTGCACAACCTTTTTAGGATGAAGGGCCAAAAAATTTAATAGGATCATATTGAGGGCCAAAGTATTATGCGATGGAAAATATGTTATAAACATGAAAACCCTGTTTTATGACAATACGCATTTATCACAATTATTACTTTACTTATTTTACTCATGTAAACATTATGTAGTTGATAAATGGATGAAACACAAACACTTTCGGGATGATTAAAATACTTTAGCTCAAAAAACAAATTCCTACTAAAAAGGTGGCAAACTTGAAATTATACAACAGAGGAAAAGTTTTGCTTAACAGAGAACACAATTTAAATTTTGAAAAAAAATTAGTACTTTAAATTAGTATTTGTAAAATTTAATGAAATGGCTAGGAATGAATATTTGAAGTTATTGATTTTACGTCGAGTTTAAGACTTGTTGCAGCAATACGTAGAACAGAAGAAAAAAGTTCTCACCTGCTATTCTATTTTTTATTTGTTTAAATCCATTAGTGAGAAAGTTTGCTCTCAAATGTAAGTGCTGCCAAAGAAAGTGGCATATGCAGCTGCATTTTGCTTTATGCACGAAAAATCCTCAGGTAAGTTTTTATAAAATTCTATTAACGATCTTCCTTTGAATTGATTTTTGATAACATCAGAATTTTGTAAATCAATTAAGGGTAACTGCACACTCTCATCCACTAGATTTATATCAACAGAAAATGGAGAAGAAAAGACATCAATTTTTGTTTGGCACTTTTTTAAATCTAAAAACCGATCATCAAATGCATTGTGGAATACTTGAGTTTGTTCCTCATCTTCATGTGTGGAAATTTTTCTTGCATTTTTTGGCAGTAGGCGTGTAAAATTTTTAGTTTTCAGCTAGTTTTGAGATAATTTTTGTTTAAATGCCTTTACGTTATTTATCAATTGAAAAATGAATTGATTCTTTCCTTGTAGCTTTGTGTTTAAGTCATTCAAAATGGTCTGTTATGTCTTTGAGAAAAGCCAAATCACACAGGCGTAAACTTGCTATTTTTGACCTTCTAGTATTTCTACCACAGTCACTTAGAAATGTAACAATTTCATCAAATAATTCCATAAAACACTTAAGGGCAACTCCCCGGATGAGCGATCTGTGCAATAAAAAATATCAGAAGTCAAATCATCAAAATCTTTTAAAAATTCTTTAAATTGCCTATGTTTCAGAGCATTACTATGAATAAAGTTAATTGCTTCAGATACACATTAAGGTTGCAAATCCTAATTCTTTACCACATAAATTCTCTTGATGAATAATACAATGAATCTGCTACAGTGTGTTCTACACCACAATGAGCAAGGCGTTCTTTTAGCAGAGTAACCATTCATATTTTCGTGCTGATCATTGATTTTGCTCAATCTGTGGTAATGCTAACACAATTATTCATGTTTAAGGAAGCCGCATTGCACAAATATGTCAAACTAGAACGAAGTTCACTTCCAGTTGTTTGCCCATTCATGGGAAACATTTCAAGAAGTTCTTCCGTAACTCAAAACTTTTTATCAATTCCACGAACAAACACAAACAATTGGCTAATTGATGTTCGATCTGTAGATTCATCAAAAGCTAAAGAAAAATATACAAAGTTTGAAGCAGCTGATTTTCAATGTCCTCATTCAACTGTTGAATTCTTCTTTGAATAGTCATTCTACTTAAGCTTATATTTTAAAATTTCCTTTTTGCTTCAGCACAAAATTTTTCGGATGCAATTAACAAACACTTTTTAACAAAATTACCATCCATGAATCGCCGACCTTCTTTAGAAATAATTTTAGCGATGCCTAAGCTCCCTTCTACATATAAATTCAAGTTAACTATACATTTTTGAAAAAAATTTGCTTGACTACTAAAAATTTTTTTGAGTTGTTCGATTTTTTTTGAGATCGGTTCATATCCTTTCATAGAAGCAAAATGTTTATGCTTTGTTTCATAATGTTGCTTTATGTTATACTCTTTTGCTACAGTAATCTTGCAACTATATATTTAACATGTGACAGTATCATTGTAATAGATATAACCGTATTTATCTGTCTATGCATCTTGAAATTTTTGATTTTGAAAATCACCTTTTTCTTCTCTCATTATCTAAAATATTTTATATGGCTGCATAAATAAATGATACTAAAAATGGAAAATCAAAAAAGAATATCAGATCCATTCTGTGACAGCGATTTTAACATTCCTGATCTACTAGCAAAACCACGGGGTTGTTTAGTTCAGTTCAGTACAATGATAACTTTGTATAATTGGAGACTTGGCTATCGTTGTAGCTAAGTAGAAGTTAAAGTTATTTATTGGTAACGTTCACTATGAAGAAAATTGTGAGTTTGATAGGTACTTTTTATTGGCTCAGCATGACTTTGAATCGAGACTGTTCCGGCAAGCCTGCATGAATGCGCATTTGTTCTTCAACTTTCTCTGCATCCAGACTATGAAATGGAAGAAATAATGGCTTCCGGTGATCACATCCGCGAGCTTCTCCTATACGAAGACTCGTACTCGCAGATAGCCATGAAAGAAACATATTGAAAAGCAGCATAATAAATTGAAAAAAAACTTAATGAACTGTAAAACAATTATTTGCTGAAATACTGGTTTTGTATGGGATTTTTCCTGTTTAATTAACAAAGGTCCATTCCATTTTAGATTACTCTTCTTTTATAATAGACATTCGTGGGCCAAAATTGGCCTGCAGGCCATAGGTTGTGCATTCCTGCTCAACATTTGATAAAGCACAACTTATCAAATATAGAGCAAGTAAATCTTTTCAACAATATTATTTCCTCTTTTCACTGAAACAGTTCAGGGATTTGATCAAATCACTTACTTTCATCAGGAAAATTATTCCGAAGACAGCTCTTACTTTAACATCTTCTATGAATTGATCATATACCTTAGGGTAGGGGTGGCCAACCCACTGCACATATTCCACAATGTGGCACCATGGAGTTGTATCAGTGGCATGCAAAGACTTACTGAAAGCTTTATAAAAAATTTAAAAGATAATGAATAACTCTTTTTCACAATTTTATTGAAGTGGAGTTGTCTCGGTCAGAAACTTCAAAATTTAGATCAAAATATGCTCGTGGATAAATTTTTTCTGCAATGAACAGAATAAAATATCACTCAAAACTAGCTAATGTGCACCTATAATAACCAAATTTTTTTAGCATCTGTATGAGCTAATCCTAATATAGATGACTTGGTATAAAATGTAGTAAATCAAAAGCCACATTAAGTACATACTCAGCATTTAATAATTATCTTGAATTGAATTATTCAAGTTACTCATTTTTATTTTATACCTAACCTAATTGATTGAACTTGTAAAAAGTTTATCAAGAATAAAACTTAAGTTTGTACTTTCATTTTATTTATTATATTATTTTTTAATCTTGACTACATAGATACATTAAAAAATGTGCTATTTTCATAAAAGTTCCTTAATAAGCTTTTAGTAACATTTTTCCGATTTTCCATATTTGTTTGTTGGGAAAGTTGGAAATGGCATGCATAATTATTTTTTTTATCAAATAGTGGCACACTTCCCAAAAAGGTTGCCCACCCCTGCCTTAGGGATGCGATCAAATCCCTAATTTCATCATTTCTTTGCAACATATACATATGGAAGAACATACTGCTAATTCAGTCTACATCTGTTTTAAATACACTAGCAATACATACACATAAACACAATTTTTTGAGTAAATTTAAAGTTCAAAACTTGTTTCATAAAATAAAAATTCTGAATTTCAAAATATGAAATTCTTTTATAAAAAAGACAATTCAATTTCTCTAATTTATTATTCTGAATCAATTTTAACAAAGATAAGAAAAGGATTAAAAATCTTGATAGAAATTACACAGAGAAATATAAACTTCTGTAATCATATTGAAATTGCTAGATGCTAGAGTAAATGTTTACCTTTTTCATTTATAATAGCTGAAAGTAGTTCTATCAAAGCAAGGCAAATTTGTCTAATCTCTAAACAAAAGTATGACATATGATGATGGTGACTAGCAGTAGGTCCAGTTGCAACAACTCTAATTAACTCCATCATAATTTCAAGAGCCTAAAGAAAAAGTTCAAAAAAAAAAAAGATTAAGAATAATGTTAATTTTTATTCAAGATTGTTTTTGAACATATTTTACTTACTAGTTTAAAAATTTAACAAGCTCTAGTATCAAAAATAAATGTAAAAAATAAAAATTAACTGAACTGGTTCATAGTATTTTTCATTGCAATATAATTCAAAATGTCTCTATTCTTTAAAAAATACAACATAAACATATTACATCTATATTCCATAAATTAAAAAAACCAAAACAAAATGTTTTGAATAAAAATTTCTCAATTTTCAAGACACTTCTAAAATGTATAAGATAATATTTAGGTGTTTGCAGAAATAGATCAAAATCAAAGTTTCCTTAATTCACAAAATAACAGAATTGAAATAAAGTTTTGAAACACAAACCAAAAAAGTAGCTTCATTTGAAATTAGCTACAAGTCTAAAAAAAAAATCATTAATAATAAAACATTTTGAAGGGATATAATTTCATATTATTTTAGTCTTGCTTGCTTTTAAGTGCAAAAAAGGCTGAAAATTCAAAGAAAAGTTATTAATCAGAATGAAGAAGAATTAAATGTTTAATGTTCGCAAAACATTCTGAAAGAATGAAGCGGTGCTTGAGAATGGTCGAATGGATTTTTCTGGTCTTAAATTGGTGTAATATTTGACTTTTATTTATTTATTTTTTTTACTAATAACTTGTTGCTCAAATCAAAGGTGCTTCATCTTTATTATTTCATTTTTAACTGGTTTTCGGTAAATAACCCATTTATATTTTATTCTTTACAATTAAATATTTCAAGGCGTTTAAAGCTGAATCACTCAAGCTTTAATATCAAGGACTCAGATAAGTTAAATAGGACTATACACCTAAACATGATGGACAAAGAAACATCATATTTTAGAAATACTAAAAGTGATAAAGAACTAATAATTCGAAGGGGACAACGAAAAATAAGCGAAATAAATATTCTATTGGAAAATGCACTTAAAACATCTCAAACACCAAAATCCAATTCCCATTTACTATACATAGAAATCAAGTCAAAAATTACAAAACATGAAACAATGGCTAGTTTATTTTTTACCCCATGAGGGAAAATAAAGTTCATGACAAAGGATCCTAAATGTGCAGCACAGATTTTAGGTGTAGGCACCATTTTAAACATCTCAGTCAAAGAGAAAATAATACTCTTAAGTATTCATATCCAAATTTCTCCTCTGGCACACTTGGCCAATGAATTACAAGAAACTAACGACCCAGAGATAATAGAAATTAGTTTTGCTAAGAAAGGAATGAATGAGGAATTTTCTCCAGTTTTAATATCAATATTAGGCACTAGTATACCAGAAAATATAAAACTGGTTTTTTTAACCATCGCATTAAAATGTTCATAGATAAACCTTGACAGTGTAACAGCTTTCTACATCCAACAAAAATAACAAGCATTATGCATAAATTGTGGAACATACCATATAGGAGAATGTACAAACCCTGAAAATCATACAAACTATAAAAAAAACATCCCAACCCAGCTAACTAACAAAGCTGATCCGAGTATAAAGAAAAGAAGATACTCAAAGTCAATCAACATGCAACTTTGGAAGAGGCAAGCAGATTTCAAAATACCACTGACAGCTACTCCAACATAGTAAAGGTTACATCCCTTTTGCAGATGAAATTCTTTGATGTATACTAAATAAAAAGGGAAAGACATCTATTCAATGCAAGGGGATAATAGCCTTTGTTGCTCTCTATCCCACAAAACCTGTAATTGTAACTGTAATTCCAAAAGAATAATCAAGATGAACAATAGATGGCATTACTTTTGTTTGTAGGATTCAAGTTCTGCCCTTCAGGCCTTGGCAAGTAACCAAGACAGAGTTGCAGGGAGCTGCTGAGCAGAATTCCAACAAAGGTTGTCTTACAGTGGTTGCCTTCCCATTGTGGCCTTTGGGGAAATGAAATGGCAGACCTTTTAGTAAAAAGAGGCACAAATATTCTCCAAAGCTCTACTACAGACCTTCCTCTTCACTCAGCAAAACTCTAAATTGATAGGATTTATAAAAAAATGCTTTCAAGATGCTGCTGCCAGAGCTGCTAAAAATAAATCACAGAGAGTGCTATTAAATCCTAACTTTGCCTCGGACTCTCCTTGTGCTGCTGCTGTGGCTGAGTTTAGATTGTTGACTGGACACAACTGCCTTTTTCTTCATTTGTTTCGTTTTAACCTGACTCCCCCTTTTTATGTTTTGTGTGCTTCTGGACAAGTCACAGACGCTGCTCATCTTGATGTGTGCTCTGCACTTAAGAGTTTGAACTATATTGTAAAGAAATACTGGAGAGCTCAGTGCCTAATGACCTGATGGTCAATGGCCAGATATTTGATAAATAAAATAATACTTTTGTTTGTCTATTTCATACCTGGAAAATTTGAAAATGAAAAAGTGTAAAATAAAGAGTGAATGACATTTTAAAACAAATTTTGAACATAACACATGAAAAACAATTAAAGCTTTATAAAACAAACCTTCAAACATTTAAAAAATAATGGGAAGCAAATTTCACAAAAAGGTATTCTGATTAAAAAAAAACTAACAAAAAACTTTTTTTTTTCTATGGGCTTGATTTATAAAAACTCATACCATAAATAAGGCAAACAGTAATATACAAGAAAGTAGCAATATTAAAATAAAGATGCTTTTATTCAAAAATAAACGGAAAAATTAATCAACTTTTAAATCTCATTTACAAAAAATTATTTCACATAAGTTAAATTCATAGATATTGGTAGCAAAAAATATTTCATATCAATGATTTTGTAATATAATTTATATAAAAAGTTGCAAAAGCTAAAGATTTCATCAAAAAAATATTTTGATAAAAAAATGTAATAGAGTGAAATAACCATAGGTTATTCTTATAAAAAAAATTATCACACACATTCAGAAGCTGATGTAAAGGGTACATAAGTAGCCTCTATCACATTTTTAAGAAAAACTCAACAAAAACTTTGCTCATATAGCACGGCTTCATGTTTGTTGGAGAGCGTAATAGGCTGGTTCAAAGAAAGAATGCAGACTGTTCGTCTAAAAAAGCTTTATTGCGAAATCTACAAAAAGCAAAAGTGCATAATGCCTTTTATAATCTCTCTTCGAGAGATTACAAGGGTTGCCAATTTGGTGAGAGTTCCATCGCCAAAGTCGATAAAGACACAATGTAGAACAATGTTCATATTATTTGTATTGAAAATCAACAGATTTTCTAAACACTGTACATTAGACTCGTTTCTTTTTCTTTTTTTCCATCATTCCACATAATTAAATACCTGTTCTCATTCTGCATTTTATGGGGAGTAAGCAAAATCAATAAGGTTACTAGAAATGAAATTTTACCCTTAAAAAGGCTATTGTTGTCTTTAATATTTTCAAACAGGGGCATAGCTACCACCATATCAATAATACGAGGCACCCAAACTACAGAGGCTCAAACATGTGTAATAAAAAAATCGGAAAATGTTATCAACAATCTTATTAACAGAATTCCCATTTACGTTTATAAAATCGTCCAGCACTGGCTTCAAACTGTTAAAATTTTTCAATGAACTCCACATGTCTGTTCCCACAATTAGAAACCTTTAAAAGCACAGGTATCGTTATGCTCAAAATAACGAAGACAGAAGGGGTAGTACTCCAAAAAAAGTCTAAAAAATTTCAATTCAAAGCTGCTTGTCCGAGAGATGGTTTGAAGCAAAGTACAGATAACATTTAGAATGAAAAAAAAATCATTCAAATTGTTATTTCCTTGTACATGACAACCTCCCTTTGTCTGCTGATTGATTGACTGTAGATAAAGGTCATGTCTAGAAGCTACAAGAAGACTTGGCCTTTAGTCAGATGTTTGTCCAGAGGGGATCTGATGAGAGAGAATAGATTCTATTTATTTCTGCTTCTTTTATTTGTTAACAATCTAAAGAAATGAGTGTGCATTCATGATCAGCAAGAGTTTGAAAGCTGTTTCCCCTTCTGAGAAAAGATGGGATCATGGGTGTCAGAAGTCCTCAGTCACCCTCTCAATTTTCTAGTTAATTGCTCAGTTGTATAGCTACTGCATGGAGCACAATTCTTTATTAAAAAAATACGATGCTTTCCGTAAGCAGTTATTCTAAAAATCTGCTAATAAGAGGTTTTAAAGTTTGTTTCATTTCGATCTGGGCATGCCATTGATTATGTTGTGATTCTTTGCACAATGAACAAATGAAAATGAGCGTATGAGCGAAAAGAGATCATACATACCCCAGTAATCCTTTTAAAAGCAAAATTAAGAAAAATATTGCAAAGAAATTGCCAAAAATTTTATCTTTTTTTCTACAATCAACAAGCTTGACTCATTTGGATTGTAATGGTAAGAAACAAGTTTTTTTTTTGTTTTTTTTTTTTGTTATTTTACACTGTGTAATGAAGTTCATAATAAATTCAGTTTTATTTTTATACAGTTAATATGTTCTATAAATCACTGGGAAAAACATGCCCTACAAGAAAAAAGTGTAAACAATACTTCACCCATGATTACATTTGACTGGACATCATCCTTGAAAACACAATCCAATTTTGAGCAACTGCTGCTTGATTCCTCACTTGCAATGAGCATTGGAGTTTACACATGAAAGGCAATATTACGATGGTCATCATGACAAATGCATATATCAATATGACAAATGCATTTTTCATGTCCCCCTCAAGTTTGCCTCAACGTGGCAAGGAAGTGTTCCTGGGTGAAGTATGTCAGGAGATTTTTTTCTCATGGTAGGGCCATCCTTGGCATGAAGGCCATTCCACTGTGCCCAGCTAAAAACTGCTGGTGAAGGAGCTAAGTCAGCCTTCTACCTCTTGGTGCTCAGGTCTTTGCTGATCACAGAAGCTACACTTTTTCTCCATCTATGACCTGCAATCTCTGGAATTCATGCTGCATTAGCTGTCACATAGTCACAAAAGGGTCGCGATCCAGGTTTAGATAGAGAGCCTGGATTGAAAAATTTGTTACAGTCTCCCAGTTCTCTAAAAATTCTACAGTTCAACATCAACTGAATTTCCACTAGTGCAATCAAACTGAAATTAGACCAAGTCTTGGATCTGACTAATGTCCATGAAGCACAGATTATTGCTCTCCAGGAATCTAAACTGAAAGATTCCACCTCCCTTAAGAACCAGGGATATAATATTTATACATCAGACAGGAAAGACAAACGTTGTGGTGGCTTGGCCATCCTCGTTCGAGATTTGACCTATCAAAGTATAGATATTGATTGTGCTAATAATTCTGATCTTGAAATAAAGGGTATCAAGATTTATTGGAGAAGGAAAAGACTAAATATAATTAATGTTTACCACTCACGAAATAACAAGAGTCTACCCTCTAATTTGATTAATTTAATTATAGAAAACGCAATTTTCATTGAAGATCTTAATGCCAAACATCTTAATTGGGTTGCTCTCTAGGCCTTGCTTGAAAACCAGCAAGGCCTGGACCTCATCAACATGATCAACAATAGTGGCTTTTGATTTTTGAATGACAGTACTCCACCTCACTTGTCCTACAGCTGTGCCACCTTGGAGGCCTTAGATGTTGCAGTTGTTAGTCTCAATATCTTCCCTGAATGCAACTGGTCAGTTTTGGGAAATATTGAAAGTGACCATTTACCTATTTTAATCAAGCTGGATGCAAAACAGTCAGTGCACAAAGAAAGGAAAAATTTTTGGAACTTTAAGAAGGCTGATTGGGAGAGTCCTATGCCTCTTCTGTTGATAGCAAAATAAATAGGAACCCTCTTACCAACAATGTTGAATATTATGGCTCACACTAAAAAATATCATTATCAAGAACCAGAAATTTCCAGTTCAAGACACGTTGATCATCTTATACACAAGAGCAGAAAATGACTGAATATTTTGAAATAAATTTCTGGCCGTGGTTATGGTGCTGACTCTTTTACTATTCGAAATAACTACTTGGCGCTTATTAGACTTATTTTGGAGTATGGTTACCCGTTTAACTGTTGTGCCTCCAAGACAAACCTTCAGAGACTCAAGCGAGTTCAGCTGAGCGCAGAACGGATTTTAACAGATCTTCGTAACATCCTAGTAGCATTGTCCTTTTTGAGGCTGATTTGCAGCCAGTCAGCATTCAGAGAAATTCAATACTTGTGAAATATTATAGCACCTTAGTTATAATACTCGTAATCAAGCATCAAAATTTCTAAAGAATTGGAGTAACAATCAAACACTGAAGAGGAATAGTCCCTATAGTCAGGTGATTAGTGACAATATGATTTTCCCCTCTGTTGAACAGCATCACTTGAGCTCTTATATTGACCTATCTGAGGGAATCCCAGGGGTGTATTTCCACCCGACCCTCTCAGCCCATGTCAACAAGACTTCAGATCCTCCTGAATTTCTTAGTGGTTAGTAACATTCCTGATGATGCATTTCTTATCTATACTGATGACAGCAGGAATGAACACTCTCATTCTGGCAATGGTATTTATATTAAGTCCCAAAACTATTCCAGTCACACTAAACTGAGAAACTCTGATGGTTGCTCTGTCTTTTGCAGAGAACTCATTGCTATTGATACAGGCCTTAAAGAGGCACTCTCATTTCCTGGTTGAAAGAGCATCTGGATATTATCTGACAGTCGTAGTGCCATCCAACATCTTTTAACTGGCATAAGGTGGGTGATAACACAGGAGTGGCTATTTTGGAAAAACTAAAACGTCTTTCATCTTCTTGCATGATCCATCTACAATGGGTTCCTTCGCACATTTACATCGCAGGCAATGAGATGTTTTGCCACAACTACGAGTGGCAGTAGAGTTGCCCAATAAGGAAAACCTGAATAATATATGCCCTCAGAAATTGTTTATTAACCGATAATAATTCAACAATTCAATTCATAATATTTATAACAATAACTTAGATTTAAATAAGTCAAAAACATCCGAAATAAAGTAGATTAAAACCTGGACTCTTGAGCATACAATACATGTCTGCTAACAAAAGTAGGAGAGTACCATAAATTAGATTGAGAGAGAGTCAAAGTAAAAACATCTCCCCCCCCACCCCCGTTTAAATATCTACCAGACCGGAAGTTACAGCCTCCTTAACGACTTCCAATCACGAGATTAAATGTCACGGAAAACATGTGACCGACACTCAAGTAAGAACGATCGCTAACCGATCATTCAGTTAAAAGCGGATGAGGAAATTTTACCTTTTTGGCTAACATCAGATTGCTGTAGCCTTAGCAAAAGATGGCACAGCTCAACCCACTAGAAACTCGGTCCCTCTCACCTTTTTAGAACTGCACTCCATCTAAACCAACAACAAGCAATCAACTATTCCTTCTGCTCATCACTGGTATGAGGAAAAGCACCCTGGTGGTTCTCTTTCCCTTCAAACTATTCTAACTCATTTCCGGAGTGGCCCCCTCCGAACTTTGACTTTTAAGGATGGAAAAAAAGTTCTTCCGACTTGTGTTAGGTGTTCTGCCTGCCAGGCATCTCCAGAACACATTCTTGACTGCCTGGACTTACAAAACAAGATTTTTATGAGGATCCTCTAATGGTGTTGGACTTTCCGAGATCGAGTGAAATCATTTACTTGGTCCAGTTTGGCTAGACATGGAGATAAGCAATAACACATGTCACAAAATGCATATCAATCACTCTTCCTACTGGGATGTGTTAATACAATCCAATTCTCATTTTTATAATATTCTGTTTGATATGTTTGAAAGTATACAATTTTGCTTTTGTCATAACCAACAAAAAAATTACTCATTAAAATGAAGCATAGAAAATACAAACACATGCAAAACACAAGCAGACCCCAGTGCCACCATTTTTCCTATAGGAACGCATATGCAGTGCATTGGAGGGAAAAGAAAAGGCATACATATGTAAATCCATCTGTGAAATAATAAATACTTCGCAAACACAATCAAGGTCATTGTATTGCATTCCAAAGATTTTGGAATAGTTTTACTTATAGCAGTGCAAAGAAAAGGATTATGTTTCAAAAAGATGTATATATACCCAGAAACAGTTAACACATTGGTTGAGCAAGACATATACATACAAACAGTGGGGGTTAAGGGTTAGTTAAGGGGTTATCGCAGTTAAGGGGTAAATTCTAAAATTAATTATTTTCTCAAATTGTTGGAAAACACAGTTTATAGTTAAAACATCATGAAAAAATAACAGATAAATAAAATAACATATATTCTAAATTTATTGAATCAATAACACATACATTTTAATTTTTTTCAATCAAAAATTCATCTTGGAATATTTACAAGCTTCATACTTCTTACTATTAATTTCATAACATTAATAACCAACAGATATTGCAAAAGAAGAATATTTTTATATATACTGAATTTAATGAACCATTGTTTCCACACAAAAAAATTTCCTGAATAAAAAAATTTTCTTTTCTTTTTTTTAAAGAAAAAGAAAAATACAATTTTTAAAATGATTGTTTGAATTTCACTAAATTTTATAGTTAAAAACAATTCAAAAATGTTTAAACACTCAATTTACATCCATACACAAATAATTTAAATAATATAAAGCAGCAGTTCTTAAAATATCGATTACCACAGCCTCCCTTTATGTATCCAACGGACATCACAGACCCCCAAAATTTTAAACACCCCTTCCTGACTCCCAACATATTGTTGAGTGATTTTAAAGTTTCTCAATTGTCTTAAGATACCTTCTGCTATTTATACAAACTTTTCGAACACTTTTTTTTTCTTTAAGAAAACAGTAAACATCTAATTATATATGTATATAAAAATATTACAAAATACTAGTTTCAAATAAATAAACAATATAGGCACAAACAAATAATACAGGCACAATTTCATTAGGAAATTGAGTTGAATGCTATCGTTATTGTATTGACACAGTATGTGAATTCAGTTCTTATTCCTTAACTTGTATTTCTTCCATGTGTTTTTTTTAAACATTACATTTTGCCAATTGCTATGTAGTTGCAAACAATAAAAAAAACTGAATTAATATTCTTGATCGAAATATGTGTGTTCTAGTAAATATTTTTATTGGGGATAACTTAGTGATATAGTCTAGGATGACATATCTTTCACTTTTCCATGAGATCTCTCAGAGACTGTTATGTTGTTTTATCATTAAAAATAAATAAACTATAATCATTTGGTGAAGCAGTAGAGGAACTACTCAACAAGATTAAATAAAATGTTTAATAATTTGCTGTTCTATTAATAAAAGATTTTATGTAAATAAATGACAGCTTAGTTATCTTCTTGGTGCCATAAAATTAATTGAAAACCTAAAAGAGTTAGTGTCAGCGTATTTCAAATTGTAATGGAAAGACAAACCGCTAAACGAACAGCATTGAGGAAGGCATTTACAGTTTGCACTAATAATATTGAAAAAACAATCGAAGATGGGAAACCGTCAAACGATGATTTTATTGCACTGCAAAAATTGCTTCAGGATAAATTTAGAAGATTGACTTGAAGCCAAGAAATTGTTTTGGTGGCTATCCTAAGCAAAGAAGATTTTGCTACATTTGAAAAGGTATACAGATGAAGCAGAAACCTACAGAGATAGATACTGAACATATTCAACTATTTTAGAAAAAATGATGCAAGTGTCAGCATCACCAGAAGAAAGTGCATCTCAACTAGATATTTCTCAAAAAATAAAAATGCGACTACCAAAAATTGAACTGGTAAAATTCAATGGTGACATTAAAGAATGGCTCAAATTTTGGAGTCAATTCAAACATATTCATGAAAATGTTAACTTGCATAAAGATAAATTCCAATATTTGATCCAAAGCATGGTAGTTGGAACATGAGTTTGAAATCTTGCGGATGGGTATCCAGCTACATCAGAGAACTATGACAAGTGCATCGACAGTTTACAAATGAGGTTTGGTCGTGAAAAGTTATTGATATTCTACATCAGAGAACTGCTGTTGCTTGTTATTGAGAATGTAACAAATTCTGAATCTAAAGGTAGAATAACTCAACTTTACAATCAATTAGTCTCATTTAACCCTTTCAGGATGAAGGACACAAACACATGCATACCGCCACGGCCAGAGGGTTTTGTGTATATATATAGTTAAGCCTAAAACAATGTAATCGGCATACAGATGTCTGAAATATTATTATAAAATTCACAATTAACAGAGCAATTCTAATATATTATTTGTCATAATCACTACACTCAGATTCTAATTTAAAATCAATTTTGCATCATTCTGATATTACATGTTCAGTTTAACCTTTTTGATGCTTCAACCTTGTAAAAGTAAAAAATAATAATTTTGTCTACCAGATCTAATTATCCATTAAAAACTACACTGCAAACCCAAACCACAAATGCTCTGGTGAAAATAAACTTCTCCTCTTCATTACAAACAAGAACCATGTGCATTTGAAAAGCAGTCATAAAGCATTCAATTCAGAAACATTCCCTTCCCCTTAGGTTTATAAAACAAAAACCATGTGTATGTGAGTAATATTTCTCTCATTTCGAGAAGAAGGTCAGATCTACATGTATCTCAAACCTTATGAGCATATAATGCTATCTATTACCAAAAAATTTAGCTTAAAAAACGTTCCAAGTGCATGGCACAGATACATGACACTAGGCTGCTGACTGTGTTTTATGCAGGCATGCATATGGCCGCTGACAGTGTTTTATGCTGACGTTAGTCCAGAAGGGGTTAAAGTCACTTGAATCCATCAGCATGACGTCAGACAAGTATGTGGCAATGTTGTTACCCCTAGTAGAATCCTGCATCCATGAGGACATACTCCGTATTTGGCAGAGAAATCCATCCATTTTTACTGCAGAAGAATCTAATAGTCAAAAACTAATGCAGTTGTTGAAATTTCTCAGATTAGAAGTAGAAGGAGAACAAAGAGTTTTGCTGGCAAAATCTGGTTTAAAATCACATGATATTTCCAGAAATAAATCGGAGCAAAGTCACCAAAACAGGGATATAAATACTTCACCTACAAGTGCAGCTTTAGTGAGCATAGGTAAGGAAGAGGGAACAGTTAAAAAAATGTATATTTTGTAGTAAAAAATTAATAAAACTTCTGAATGTTACATTGCTTAAAAAATGTCTTTAGTAGATAGAACGAGTGTTGTAAATAAATCTAAGGTGTGTTTCAAGTGTTTAAAGGAGTAACATTCAGCTTGTTTTAGTCAAAACAAAATTTACATTGTCGCTTCTGTAATGACAAATGGTATCACATTTTGGTATGCCTTAAAAACAAAGAATTAAACAAAGTAGACATTAAAAATGCTGCAAGTAACACTCTTTCTAACCAAACTCGGGACAATTCATATGTGTACTTGCAAATGATTCCACTAAAGGTCAGTGGTGGTAACAGGGAGCTGGTCATGAAATGTTTATTGGATAGTGGGTCAGAAAATTCATATTAATTTAAAGGGCCATTTCTCAATTAAGCGAGGTCCATTGGGAAACAAACTTTAATTCATAGTTTGTTTGGGGATCAAGCCCCAAACATTCAAAATATAATATAAAAATAAGAAGCCTAAAAGGCAACTTTTCCTGCCGGCTGGAGGTATTATTGGAAGAAAAAATTGTGGCCTTTTGCCAAAATTTATGGATGAATTTTTAATTTCTTAACTAGAGAAGAAGAATATTTATGTTCATGATGTAGGTTCTTGCATATCAGATATTGATCTCTTATTGGGAGCAGATGCACTAGAATTTATTTATACCGGGAAGCTCATTAAATTACAATGTGGTTTAACAGCAGTAGAGACACATATGGGTTTTGTGTTAATGGGTACAGATACTAAAATTAATCAAGCAAAGTCCTTATCTGTTATAAATGAGCAACAAAAGCCTAGGTCTGTCAAAAGCCTGTTGGCCCATCAAATATTGTCCTTAGATGTTAAGGAATTGAGGAGTTTGGAAACCACTGGAAAGAGATCCGGTAGAGAATTTAAAGGAAAGGGAATTTAATTCTGAATCCATAAAAAGGTTTGAAAATGAGTTAGATATTCTTCCAGATGAAAGGTATTAATTAAAACTGCTGTTTCAAATAGAATACAAATCGATGAAAAACAAAAACTTTACTTGTAAAAGACACTAAAAAATGTGCCAAGGTATTATCGAAGCCAATTGTTTTTAAGATTACACATCTGTTTTCAAAGAATGGGAAAATCTAGGAATAATTGAAAGAGTCCCTGATAATGAAATAAATAATGACACACACAGGTATTGCCTACTATACTGTTTGAATTAATTGGGACAAATGGAAAAAAAGTAATTTTTTCTAAAAACCTTAGCTTTTCATCATTATATACCTTAAATAGACTGAATAATCATTATATTAGTAAGAAGTATGCCTTATTTTGCAGAAATAACCTTTTCAACCCATCTTGGCATTGACTAGACTTGGCATTGATCCCTAGAGCAGCACACTTCTACTTGATTTCATCATCTTGGAAATACACTAGTATAACCTTTTTTATCATTTACTCTGTTGTCATGCGATTCATCTTAGTGAAATGGTTCTTGAGAGTAAGCCATCAGTTTTTAATAGGATTTAAATCTGAGAAATTTTCAAGCTAATTGAGCACTTTTATTTTATTCTACGCATAAAAGTATGGACTAATTTCAAATTGTGACAAGGGGCCAAGTCATGTTGAAATGTTCCATCAAATATTTCCATGAATATGGAACAATTCTACCACATAATATGTCTATATATTTGACAGAATTCATCATGTATTTATGAGGAACTAAGCTTCCAGGACAATTTGTTGTGAAAAAAAACCCAAACATCTGTTTAGAAGGGTTTTTTACAATCTGTTGAATGTGATCTGGTAACAAAGTTTAAATTCACTTCGTCCAACTACACTTGATTTGTATCCCTGCACAAATAAATGTTTCATCACTCAAAATCACCTTCTTCCAGTCGTTAAAAGTCCATGATTGGTATTTTTTGGCCTATGCTAAATGTTTTTTCATCGTTTTCTGAGAGAAATAATGTTTTTCCTCAGTCTTGCTGCCTTAAAGCCACCTTCCAGAAGCCTTTATTTTTGTGCAGTTGAGGTACTGCTTTCAACACCATTACCCAATAAATCCCGTCAAAGGTCTATGCTTGCCTTTCTTGGATATATTTTGCTACTTCTTATTGAAATTGTATCAATATCAGTCGTTTTCCACTTGCACCCACATTTTTCATTTCTTTTTGGAGACGATGATCCAGAATTTTGAAATGTTCTTAAAACACTTAATTTGATCACACCTACTGCATAATTATATTTCCTACAGTCATATATAGGAGTGTGTTCATTGAGAGCAATTTATTTTAGAATGGTCCCTCAAAGTAATATCCATCTTTGAACAAGTAAAAGTAACACATACCAAACGCAAAATTGAAATTACCAGCTGCCCCACTGAAAAGCTCACAACTGAGCTCTTGATACATTAAAATGAAGAAATTATAGTCAAAGTTGATATGTCACCTAAAGGCAGATTTAATGGGTTTGAGGTGGTTCAGGACATCACTAGTAATCACATACCAACCCAAACAAGAAAAACATGTTTGTCCCAATTAATTTGAACAGTATAGTACCTCATAGACCCAAACTGACACCTGCTAGAACCACTAAGATACACCCTGTTTTTGAGGCTACTGCTAGGGATGGGGGAACCTTCACTTAACAATGTGCTTCATAAAGGTCCTAGCTAGAGTTTAATGCCAGACATATTAAATAGATTTCGTTTGCATCTGATCAACCAATCAGCTGACATTGAGAAAGCCTTCCTGCAGTTAGCTATAGCCCCTGAACATAGAGAATTCTTAAGATTTTTCAATTCTCTTGAGGATAGTAGGGAAATAGTTTATTGGCACTGTCAGGTTGTTTTTAGAGTTTGTTCAAGTCCATTCTTATTGGCAGCTTCTTTAAATCATTTGCTTGAACATTCTTCATTGAAGTGTACGGAAATTATTTCTAAACTCAAACATTAATTCTATGTCGATAATTGCATTAGTGGTGTTTTTACTGAATGGGAGGTAAGGCTGCCTTGAGCAAGGGATGTTTCAATTTGAGGAACTGGGAGAGTAATGTAAATTGTCCAGGTGTCTCTAAATGGACAACAGATACAAACTTATTAGGTATAATATGGAATTTAGATAGGATACACTTAGATGCTCTGTAGTACATGAAATTCCTCAAAACAAGAGTGATACAAAAAGAAAAATTTTGTCATTTGTACAACAGTTTTATGATCTTATTGGGATTTTATCTGCAACCACCTTACTCCCTAAATTTGGCTCCAAGAAGCCGGGAAAATTAAATTGGCCTGGGATGACCCCCAACCCCAGAGATGTATAACAGGTTTTCCAGATGGCTACTTGAAGTGGCATGTTTAAGTAAGATGAAAATTCAAAGATATGTAAATGTGTGATTATATGTGTATGGAATGTCAGAGCTGCATGTTTTTGTAGATGTGTCTAAGAATGCTTATGTGGCCTGTATCTTTGCTAGGTCATTTACCAATAATGGTGTTCAGGTTTATCTGATAAGAGCCAAAACAAGAGAGTCACCAATTAAAACAATCTTGATACCTCAATTAGAACTACTAGCTTGTAGTATTGGTGCAAGATTAGCTCTTTCGGTTCAGACAGCACTTGACCTACCACACCTTAAAATAACATTTTGGACAGATTCTATGGTTGCATTGTGGTGGATTAAGAGCCGAGGAGAATGGTGAACATTTGTTTCTAATCAAGTCAGAGAGACAAATGAAGTAGACCTAGCAGAATTTATAACCTAGCAGATGTTCTCTCTAGGGGTTGCACTCTGCAACAATTGTTAGATTTAAAATGGTTTGAAGGTCCCATCAGGTTAAGGAAAGAGCCAGGGGATTGGCCAATAACAAAAATAGACTGTGAGGTTAAAGAGGTAAATGCTGAAAGGAGAAAGGGTACATTATGTAGTGTTTGTTAAAGTAAAAAAAGACTTTCCTTGGTATGCACAGAAATTTTCAAATTATCATTCTATAATGAGGTTAGTAGCATGGATAAAAAGATTCATTGCTAACTATCGTAAAAGGCCTAAGGAAAGAAATGGTGATGAAATCTCCAATTCAGAATTTGAAAATGCAGAAAAGATACCTATAATGACTGTTCAAAGGGAATGTTTCCCTGAGCCAAGGAATGTACCTATAATTAATGTAGTTAAAAATAATGAGGGATTATTGTGCATTGAGACTAAAATTAACGAACGTAAGGATGATCCTTGATTTTTAATATCCATCCTTTCAGAAAATTGAGCCTTAACCACACGACTAGTTGAGTACTTGCACAAATCCAATTGTCATGTGGGTACTCAAACACTGCTTTGAATAATAAGGGCAAAATATTGGTTTTTAAAAATCAAGAATTGTCATACAGATTATTAGAAAGTGTCTTGTGTCCAGACGATACAGTGCAGGACCAGCTGCCAGTGCTCCTGTTGCCTTGCCTGAAGACCAAGTTAGGGATGCAAAGGTATTTGAGGTAACAGGTATCGATCTAGCCAGCATCTAAATGGTGATAAAGTGTGGACTGCCTTATATGTGTAGTTTACCGAGCTGTACATCTTGAAATTGTAACCTCCTTGTCCACTGAAACTTTTTTGCTCTCATTGTGTCGGTTCATTACTCATAGGGGCAGACTGGAAACAACATATACAGACAATGGATCCAATTTTAAAAGTTTTGTTACAGAATTACAAGGTCTAGACCAAAGTAAAATACAACCCAAGTCTAAACTTCAAAGCATAAAGTGGCTTAATGGGGAGGATTGTAGTAAAGGCTCATTAGAGAATCAAAGATCTTCTGAGACGTACTTTGGGGAGAGCAATTCTCCTTTATGAAGAGTTACTCACCATCTGCTGTGACTGTGAAGGAATCATGCCCCTTAACTTATATATCAGAGGATTTGATCACCATTACTCCAGCTATGTTTCTCATGACCTATACATCTCCTGAAGTAAGAGACTTGTATCTCAATGATTTTGCCAAATTCCAATAAAGAGTGAGATTTTGTGCCAAGTTATTCAAGGACCTGAAAGATAGATTTCATAAGGAATATTTAGGACTGGTGGCTCAAAAAAAATGTTCTAAGTCAATATCTCACAAAATGAAAGTTGGAGAAATTGTCCTCATAGAAAATCCTAACAAGAAGAGATTGTATTGGCCTTAAGCTAAGGTGTAAGAATTATTACCAAGTCGGGATGGTAATGTTAGAACTCTGAGGCTGAAATGTGGTAATACAAAGATAATTCGTTCTATTTAAAGGTCAGGCTGTATTTAATTTGGAAATACAGCCTGAAGAGCTTCCAATTACAGCTATTGGTATGGAAAAGGTTCCAGAGTCATCAATCAAGTCTGAAGTGCCAGTAGCCTATACTGATCAAGAAGTCAACCCAGAGTTGACCGAAGTAACCCCTGATATGAACTGTTGTAAGTTTCCAAGGTGTGGACGTAAGATAGAACTGCCTCAAAAACTGGACTTACTGATCTTGACGGTCTTCAATGAGTCAAAGTTGACTCAAAGGGGGGGGGGCATGTCATCATTAAAAATAAACAAACTATAATCATTTAGCAAAGCATTAGAGGAACTACTCAACAAGATTAAACAAAAATAATGTTTCAATTTGCTGTTCTATTAATAAAAGATTTTATGTGAATAAATGACAGCTTAGTTTTGTTTCTTGGTGCTGTAAAATTAATTTAAAACATAAAATCTGTAAAAGAGAGAAATCATAAAATTAGATTAGAGACCTTCACAGACCCCTTAGAAAGGCACTGCGGTCCTCAGGGGGTTCACAGATCATAGTCTAAGAACCACTGCTATAGAGTTATTACAATCGAAAAAGAAGAAAAATGCAGTACCTCTAGATCCATGAGTTGTGTTACATCAGCTAAAGCTAACAAACTTGAGACAACATATTTAGTAAAGTCCTTTTTGACTTCAATTGCTTTTGTCATAGGATCACAAATCTTATTCAATGGCAAATGAAATATGTCTTCACTGACAGCAATATTTCCAGACAAAATCTGTAATGGCATGATAAGAAGCTGGATATGTTTTGTAGAAATAGATGCATACCTCCCAGGAACCCTAAAATTAATTTAAATAAAAATTTTCTTTGAAAAATACTTTTATAAAACAAAATACTCATAATGAATTCATTTAAAAATTATGCTAGATACATAAAAGAGGGCCAGAATCATTTAAATCAGAAACAAAGATATTAGAAAAGTAAAAATACAATTGCCTCGGAATAACAAAATAATTTTTAAAAATTATTAATTTTATTATAATTATTTTAATTAATATAATTAAATTAAGTATTATTATAAAAAATAATTTAAAAAATTACAGTGTAAACATGAATTGAACTGCAACCAGTTTATTCTATCTTGAAATTAACAAAAATGTTTGCTAAAAATGCTTAAAGTTATAATCGAAAATGCCTTAATTTTTTGCCCTCAGGGGGCTCACCTTCTTTAGGTGAGTACGGGTGTCACAATCCCGAGGTGCCCTAGTGATCTTTTCCTTTTCCCATGGGGTTTACTGTCTTTGGTAAACACGGGCTTCACGAACCCGGGGTACCCTAGTGATCCTTCTCTATTTTCGACCCTCTTTCTTGTCATTCAATTCATTCTTTCTTTCTCTCTTCCCGTCTAGACCACAGATATTAAAACAAATGTTTGGCGCAGAATAGCCGAAATCGGCTCTTGCGCCAATAAACCCCAAAATCACTCACTCACTCACCCTTAATCTTTTGTGAACACAAAAACAATTATCAAAACACAAATTTAAAAAAGAAAAAAAATTTTAAACAAATATTAAATTTTAAAAAAGACAAATGCATGTGGATTCTTTTTGATAACTGCTCCACTAAAAGTTAGGGTATTGCAAAGTCACAGTCTGCTAAAAGCATGTAAAAAAATTTAGCATTTACATGGTGGTCCAACATATAACAATTACTAAAATATATTTTTACTAATTTATGCACTTTTTATGTGACTTTAAAGAAAAATGAGATAAACATTTAACTCCTTCCAATAAAAGCAGAAAAAATATAGTACTTTTCCGTTAGCCTGGCCCAAATGTCGCTAATTGTGAACCAAACGCGAGCCAAGTTGAAAAGCGAAGTGAATGACAAAACAGTCAACGGAATATAAGTTGAAAACGTTCAACTATAAACAAATATTAATTAATAGTCAGCAAAATAAGTTCAACTGTAAACAAATACTAATTAATTGTAAACAAAACAGTTTTACCCAAAAAGAATGCTTATAGTTATTGGTTTTCCAAAATACAGTGACGTCCTTGAGAATTTGCTCAAATGGATTATTTACTCTTTGTCTCCACATAAATTCAAAGAGGAATTTTCATCATTTTTTGAAACAAAAATTGAGATTGAAAAAAGAAGGAAAAAAGGTGCTTTCTTTTGAATGAATTCAAAGAATAGAGCAAATGGTTCCAAATGAACATTCCTTATAGTTGTAAGAAATTTGGAATTCCACATCATTTGGTGATTTTTCGCTTGGGCTAAAAGAAAAATACCAAAAATATATTGAAGAGAAAGCCTTTTGTTCATATACCATAATATTACAGAATTTATTTATAAATAATAATATATTGCCACAAAACTGATTCTTTCAAGTGCATGAAAAGTACACAAGACAGGCAGTTTCTTTTGAATCAAGTTGTAATTTATTTCAGAATTCTCTAGTAACTTTAAGTAGAAACAAATAGCTCTCACATATAAATCTACTAGCCGTTACCCACCCGCTTTGCTGAGTATTTCATGATGTTTTATAAAAATATATATATGTATATATATGTAAATTGTTTATATCTAAGTCCTAGCATTAAGAATTCGATTGTATTAAAAAATATACTAGTCGTCTCTTGATAAAAAAAAAACTGCAGAACTTATAAAATTTGTATTTTTAAAAATCTATTAAATTGAAGCATAGAATGATTTTTGCACTTTCATAACCCTATAACCAAGTGGACTTCCGCAAAACCAATTTTGGGTGGATCTCTACTCTGGAAAATGAACATGCAAGCCAAATTTCAAGCCTAAATCTAAGAGAACAAAAAAACGAAACTTTTACTACCCCATAATCCCATTGAGAGTTGTTTTCCAAAATAACCATTCTTAGCAGATTTCAATTCAACAAAAGAAAAATGCAAGCCAAATTCCATATTATAGTCCTTGTAGTTCGCAAAAAGGATTTTTTTTTTGTCAATACGCCCCAGTAACCCCTTGCTCCCCAAGAGTTGATTTCCTTCAAATTCCTACTTTTCGAAAGGAATCTGCTTACTAAATTTCAAGACTGTATGTCTAATAGTTTAAAAATGGGGATAATTATCTATAATGCCCCTTGAGCCCCACAATGCCACTTGGGGATCTGTTTTTACAAAACCCATTTTGTAGGGCAACTGTACTCTATGAAAGGAATCTGCTTACCAAATTTGAAGACTTTGTGTCTAATAAATTAAAAATGGAAAAAAATTATCTATAACGCCCCTTGAGTCCCCACAATGCCATCTAGGGGTCAATTTTCACAAAATATGGATCTTTAATCCATGAAAGGCATCTGAGTATCATATTTCAAGACTATACGACCAGTAGTTTAAAAATGAAAATAATTATCTATAACACCCCTTAACTCCCCATAACGCCCCTTGGGTTTTGATTTTCACGAAACCCATTTTGTAGCGTATATCTACCTTATGAGAGGAATCCGCTTACAAAATTTCAAGACTGTATGTCTTATAGTTTAAAAATCGGAATAATTATTTATATATCCCCTTAACCCCCCGCAACACCCCTTGGGGTCAATTTTCCAAAAACTCATTTTGTAACGGATATTTACTCCATGAAAGAAACATGCCTACCAATTTTCAAGCTGGTGGGTCAAGTAGTTTAAAAATGAAAATATTTATCCATTACGCCCCTTAATCCCCCGCAACGCCACTTGGGGGGGCTATTTTCCCAAAACCCATGTTGTAGCTGATATCTACTATATGACAGGAATCTATTTATCATATTTAAAGACTGCATCTCATAGCTTAAAAATGGAAATAATTATCTATAACGGCCCCTAAGCCCCCGCAATGCCACTTGGGGGTCAATTTTCACCAAACTCATTTTGTAGCAGATCTCTACTCTATGAAAGGAATCTGCTTACCCGATTTCAAGATTGTTTGTTGAGTAGTTTAAAAATGGAAACAATTATTTATAACGCCCCTTGCGATTCGAATTTCGCAAAATCCGTTCTTAGCTGATCTCTACTTCATGAAAGGAACATGTCTACCAAATTTCAAATCTATAGGTTGAATAGTTCCAGAGATATCGTGATTAGTCAGTCAGTCAGGGAGTGAGTCACTTTTCCCCTTTATATATATAGATAATACACAGATCCAACATTGAACACAGAAATTCAAATGAGTAGTTACAATTTTGCATACAGCAAATGAAACGTACAGTGGCTGTTAAACGTTTGACACCAATGTTGCTTCCCTGCTTTATCCTCATACTGATTAGGAAGAACCTCCTAGGAGCTCCTAAAGTTTTTAGCGAAATAATCCTCCCACACCTTGATGAATTTTTTTGAATGCATTGATCTTTGTCATCACACTTTTCTATCAAATTGGTCTCAAGGCTCCCTCCCAATCATTTACTATTCTTCAAAAAGTAAACTCCATTCATTTAGAAATAATCTTTCCAGCCTTAATACCATTTTAACAGAAAATCAAACAAAAGTCATAATCTTTGTAGTAATATTATTCTAATAGAAGCAAGCCTCCAATAAAATAAAACAAAAACCAATATTTATTTCATATATTATTACTTCAGCTTATATGGCAAAGATCAACAGAATAACCTTAGCAAAATATAAATTTAATGAAACTACATTATTGTAATTATATTTCTCATTGCACTTCTTATTGTTATATAGAAAATTTTTTAAAAATAATCCTTTAAATAAAATAACTATTTAAAAAAAAATATAAAAGGAAAAATTGCAAAGTAAAAAATAAAAGAACATACATTTAACAAGCATAACAAAATTATCTAATGAATTGTTTTAAAAGTAGATTTGATAAATCAAATTAAATTTAAAAAATTATATAACTTTCAATATAAATCACTTATAATATTTAACAAAAAATGATAAGTATTTTACATCTTAAAATATGTTATGTATCAGCTATTTCCACAGAAAGGAAAAATAACATTTGTTGTGAACTTTATTGATTCGTGTAACTTTGTTAATGAAACTTTCTTTTTAAAAATTAAAAAAATAAAATGAAAGATTAATGGAATGTTTAGATTAAAGTTGTGAAAATATTTAACGTTTGTTTATTGACGTATATGAATTTCTCTTTTCACATTACCTAGCACATTGAACAATAATTCAATCACCCACTTTTCTTAATGAAAATCAGAAGATAAAAACTAAAATTCTAAAAGGTTAAAAAACAGAAGAAAAAATTCATTTGAGATTTTTCAAAGATTAAAAAATCTGGATATCCAAAAGTTTCAAGAAATGAAATGAAAAGAAAAAAAAAATAGATTTGAGCAATAAATACAAAATTGAGAGACCAAAAATAGTGAACATTTGCAGTTATATTATAGTAATACAATATTTTAAACAGAAATAAAATTTTAATTATGAATAATGCAAATGCTCAATGGTACTTTAGAATGGTTTAAGCACAATATTTAAATTTAATTAGCTATTAAAACAAAATTCCTGCATGGAGCTTAACCCCTTAATGGTCAGATACTTTTGAAGAAAACAGTCCTAAAAGTGCCTATTTTTTTTATATTCAAGAAAATTATATAAAACTAAGTACATGTTCAATATATGTATACATTTTTAATTTTTGGATTAATTTTTAGCTTAAATATGAAATTTAATTTTTTAAGTAAAGCAAATATTTAGGGTTATAATCACTGAATGTTGGTTTTCCAACAAAGAGAACAAATTTTTAAGAAAACGTGTTTTAAACATTAAAAATGAACATTTTATTACACTTATGCACAATATAAGTAATCAAAAGCAATTTTTTCTTGTGTGATAAATTTTAAAGCATGAGATGCAAAGGCCAATATCACAATCTGGACAGTAGTACTGTTTCTTTTCTGCATCTCTTATTATCTTGATGTCTTTTGGAACAACAAACTTTGCATTCTCTTCATGGTTGCCGCTTCTTATCAGTTGGAGGTATTTGTCTAATAAAATGTCTTTCAATTAAACAGTTGCTGTTATTCTCCAAGCTTGGCCAGCCTCTTTTTGTAGTGGTTTCGAATATATATGGAAAACTTTTCAATAAACTACATGTACTAAAGATAAACGGAACATCAAATGCGATTTTTTTGCCTTCTGGTTTTTTTTTAAATAAGATACGAGCTCACAATAGTTTGATCTAACAATTGAAAAAATAATTTCTTATAGTACTTCTTACCTCACTTTCGAGCAATAAAGTAATCTCCAATATATTGGTTTACAATGCCTACTGCTCCATATTTTTACTGTAGTGAACAACAAAAAAGTACTAAAAGGAGAATCCAATTCCCTTCCTGACTCTAACTCTATCATGTATGCAATATTAAAAGAAATATTTTTTCTATCAAAGAACGTAACCCACATGTTTTCACAAAGAGCATAACTAAGTACTTGACCTATGATTACAAAAATGTATCACTAACATATAGGTTTGATTTTGCTGACATCTTGTTTAAAAAAAATTAAATAATTTTTGCTAAACATGTTACAAATAATCTGATACTGCCATCTGGTGAATAGGTAAAGAAATAAACAATATTCTGGGCTTAAGAAACAGATTGTATCAAGCTTTTTTTGGTGAGTTACTTTTCAATACTCCAGCCCGAAAATATCACAGGCATGAGGAATAGAGAGGGAAATTTCACCTCGTGAATTTGACAAGAGCGAGAAGCAAGGTTAATAGTTGAAAGTAAAAGTGGTACTTACGGGTTGTCACAACCTATTGACAACGTTATATGAAACAAAGCACCTGGTTGCCAATTCAGCACATACGACAGATAGGAAATCGGGGTTGTCAATTTGGCGAGTTATTAATACAGTTGGTAATCATTGCGATAATATGCAAGTACCATAAAAATATATCACACAAACTTACATATGTTTATTTATTTATTTTGTAGTATAGTAGTTATAATAGGTATTTGATTAAAATCCCAATAACTACATATATTAAAACACATTTGTCTAAATTATTTTCAATATACTGAAAAAGGAATAAAACAGGAACTTAAGGAAAATATTTTTAAATTAAAAGAAAAAAGCAATCAACACAAATATGTATGCATTAAATATAAAAAAGGGAAATGAATGTTTTAAATACCTCAAAATAAATCCCATAAGAGTAATGGCAGATGCAAAAAAGGATTTTGCAAGTAATGAGTTAATGCAATCTCTGAGCAAAAAGTCTGAAACACCATCACTGCAATAAAATAAATTCTGTTTTACTATTTAATTTTTAAAAATCAAAATAAATCACAATAAATAATTATGCATTTGAATACCTTTCAAAAACAGTAGATATAAAACTCAAAATCTCTCCATTTACATCTGTTTCTTTTTTCAAGCATTGGAAATATTTTGAGATGTTCACCTTCACATCAGAGTTTTTTTCAATTACTCGCCTAACATTAGGTATTTTGGAACATATTTTTAATGCTGACATGCAATAAGTCACATAATTTCTCCTATCCTCGTTATCACATTTAATCACAGCTATGAGATCCACTACTATCTTTTCTAAAATGTCATTGAGTGTGGATTGCTCTTCCATTGAAAGTGCAGAAGTTTCAGAAGATTCCCAATTAAACAGAGCTCTTTCAAAAAAATCAGATGTAGATATACTGACAAAGTAGCTTGTAAAGTAAGAGAATGCAAAAGATATCAGATCTAAAAACAGAAAAGCATATTTATTAATTTTAAATGTAATTACACTTAAAAGCAAGATGTTTTCATACAATTGTTTAAAATGAATTTCATAGATTATGCAGAATATCTTTCAGAATTAACATTTTTATAATGCATTTTTGAAACTATTCCTAATGAATGCAATTGATAAATAATCCAATAATACATTAAACCAACATAAAATTTTAACCTGCATTTTTATATTTCCTAATCATTCTTTAGCTATAGCACTGAGACCAAAAAAGTGATCTTTCTGAGTTTAAACCATATAAGCTGAATTTAAATTGAATTCAGGGAACTAGTTGTTGAAATTTCACTTTTGATCAGAGTGCTCTAAGAAGTAAGAACCTGGACAGCTACCCAAAATAAAATCATAAACTGGCACATCTACAATTCTTTTTCTTCTTAGCCCAATAGTATACTTTCAGAATAACGCAATTATGAAACCAGTTCAAACAGCCAAAAAATGTAATAATAATAACAGCTGTAAATTTAGCACAAGAGAAAAGGCTTTTTAAACATAAGCCAAACAAAGAATAAATATTTAACATTTTCTAATACATTTAACAAGAAGAAAATTAGTCTAATCAGTATGACTCTCAAGGAAATCAACTTAATCTAAAAGTGAGAAGATTATTAAGGACAAATCAGTCAGCTAGACAGCTAATAGTATTTCAATAAAAGTTATGAAATCTGCAGATAAGGATGTCAATTAAGAAGCAATATGGAAATATTTTTATATCAATTTTATTGGGGGCAGGAGGGGGTCCAAGTATTTAATGTTTTAAATCTTTCTAATGACAATCTAAATCTATGTACTTCTTTCACTGTTCTTATTTATCAACGAAATAGAATAATAAACTGTCATTTCATAAATAGTTTTTTTTTAACATGTAAACCACTCATAAAGCGAGTCCATCAATTGTAATACTATTTGAAAAAGCCAACATTAATCAAAACTAGTTTTAAATGGAAAGAGCAATTCAATTCAAATAAGTAATAGGGTCTATTTTTAAATCTGTGAAAACACTATAAAATTTTAAAAAATACAAAAAAACTAAAAAAGTTTAATTTTAAAAAACACAATTCAGACATCCATGTTTTTAAATCTTGTAAAAAAAAAAGATGCACTCAAATATTTAGAAGTTAAAAGTAATATACACAATCATACAATGTTTTTTTAAGTCCACCACTTTGAAAAATTATATTGTAAAAGAATGGAAAACTGTTCTGTAGAAAGATTTGGAATAATTCGTTTTCCGTTTTCACTAAAACTTTCTATTCATCTCTTTAAATAGTAGAAGTCAGTTCTCTTTACTGTTTTGCTGATTAAACAAGCCATCAATGACACATCCTCTAAAACACAACATGCCTCACAATTCTGTAGGAGTTCCCTAATGAATTACTAAAATCGTGCTTTTTAAGTGATATTTACTAATCATAAATAAATCAATTAACTTCAGGAAAGGTAATTATGTACAAAAATTACGTCCATGTGATTGTAGACTTTAGAAATAGGATTGATTCACTCTGAATTATTAAAACAATGATAATTAACATTTTTAAAACACAAATAATAACTCTGGGTTCCATAAATTAAATAATATATAACTTACATATACCATAATAATGGTATATAATCCATATACATAAATGGTATATACTTATATATTTAAATAAATTATACAATTATTAAAACAGTTTAATATAAAAATTATTCCTGAATGATACAGTGGAGGCAAAAAGTCCTGAACAAAATTTTTTTGCCTAATTCTTTTACTTGACTTAATTTTTCACTATGAAATAAAGATTCTATACATATTGTTATTGATTCTAATGCATTTTTTCAAACTGATTTCAAATCTGTTAGTGGTATTTATCTAAAGTAAATAGTTTAATCAATATTTTGAAAAAAACATAACATAAGGACTAGGTCACTGAAATAATAAGTGACAGTTTTTTTTCAACCAATAAAATGCTCCATTATTCCAACCAATTAAAGAACAATAACGATGAAGGGTTGAAAATAGAATGTGCAGCTCATTTTGATGTATTGGAAGCAGTTGTGTGCTACAATTTGAAGTGTGTGTGTGGAAAGAATTGGAATTAAGGGTAAATTTTCATTTTTGCCTGATAATAAGAGGAACAAAATAATACCTTTGAAGGAAGAAGGCTAGTCTATGTGCCAAATTGCTACTGAAATACACTGGTGTGCAAAAATTAAGGACGAGACGGTTTTTTCAATATAACTTTGTACAAAAGCATTCCAAATCAACACATTTAATACCGTAAGATCCCCAATACGTAAGGACATAAGAAGCTTTATTGAAAAAGTAGCATGGAGCGCAATGCGACTGAAGGCCGAAACATCCGTGATGGGTGTCCAGCAAGAAATATCCAGTCTTTAGTAGGGGATATGATCTCCCCTGACTGCTAGGCAGGTTTCACATCGTCTGCCCATGCTGAGAATGCCATGCTCAATGAGTTGTTGAGGCATTGCTGCCCATTCGTCTTGCAGCGCCAATCGAAGCTCCGGAATCGTTACTGGTGGTAAGGTACGAGCTGCCAAGCGTCTGCCTAGAAAATCCCATACATGCTCGATGGGATTGAGATCCGGAGATCGTGCCGGCCAATCCATACATTCAATATCCTCACTCTCTAAGAGCTGTTCGGCAGCTACTGTGCGATGACATGGTGCATTGTCGTCCATGAAAAGGAACTGCGGACCCATAGCGCCTCTAAAAAGACGCACATATGGAAGAAGAATCTCGTTACAATAACGGGTCCCGTTGACTGAACCTGCGTCGAAGATGTGAAGGTCTGTACGACTACTAAGCATGATGCCTCCCCAAACGAGAACACCACCACCTCCATACCTGTCCCTTTCAATGATGTTCGAGGGATGATTGCGGCTTCCCCGCTCTCTCCAGATGAGTATGCGATGAGAATCGCTACTCAGACTGAATCTGCTCTCATCTGTAAAGAGTACTCGTCCCCATTCATTGTCTCTCCAATTCCGGTGTTTCCGGCACCACAGCGAGCGCCTTCTCCGATGGGCAGGCGTCAGAGGTACACACCGTACAGGGCATCGTGCAACAGACCACCACCGTGCAGTCTTCTGGCCACGGTAAAACGCGATATCGGTCGTCCAGTCGCCTGTGTCGTGTGTCTAGCGATTTCTCCCGCTGTCTGCCGCCTGTAAGGCAATATACCGGTCATCTGCGGGTGTGGTTCCTCGTGGATGACCCCTACTGAACCCCCGGATAGCTGTTCCTGTAGTTTGAAATTGTCTCCAAAGTCGTGAAACGATGCTGTGAGCAATTCCGAACTCTGCAGCCACACTTGTCACACTGCGACCTTCCTCCAACTTCCCAATGATTCGACCTCAGGTAAAAGCATCCAGATGTCGTCTAACAGATTGATTATTCGCCATTTCTCGCTGAGGCAGCAACTCGGTGTGATTTTAACTGCTATACGGTGTGCAATCTCTTTGCCAGAAATACTAATCTTACACCGACAACATGCTTTACTACTCAGACACTCCCCCATTACGTCTACCTGCATATCTGCGCATGTGCTACCGTACATCACCTCACTTAATCTCCTGATTGGTCTTTCTGTCCGCTCTGCCTCTTCATTCAGCTGATATGCTAATTTTTCGACTTCGTCCTTAATTTTTGCACACCAGTGTACATTGCAGATGAAGCGATCTGACCTGATCAAGAAAAACAACTTTACACAAAATCAGGATATTTTCCAAAATTTCTCTTTCAAACAGAAAGCTTAATTCACCTCAAATTTTGAAACAATGAATTTTGACATGGAATGTGAACATATGCTCATGAACTGTGAGAGGGAGACTGCTGGAAACTGGATTACAAGACTCTAAAGCTCACTCAAAACCATTACCATCTAATTTTTAATGCAAGAGGTAATTGATATTGGCAAGAAATAATTCATTATAAACTGTTAAAGATTGAAAAAAGGTAATATTTAGTAATAAAAGTCAGTTTTGTATTTCTATAGTAACCAAAGAAAATCCTATATAAACCAATGCACTCATGAAGAATCTAGCACTCAGTGTCTGAAAACCACAGTAAAGTATAGGACTAAAATGATGATTTGGAGCTGCATATCTTCTTGTGGTGTTCGAAAATCTCACAGCATGAGCAGAACACAGTGAAAGTCAGGAATTACATTGAAATACTACAAAATAAATAGCTACTAACACAACAGTAGATCTCTTTGGGGATCAGTCATGGAATTTTAAGATCAATAATGCTCCACTGTGCAAAGGTAGTTCAGAAATGGTTCAAAGACAATACTGCAAATAGGATGAACTGACCAGGACAGTCTCCGGATCTTAATCTGTTAGAGAACCTATGGCACAAAATGGGTTTTAATATTTCAAAGAAAAACATTCAAACAAATGAGAGTTAGTATTAAAAGTTTTAGTATTTTCTTTCAACCCTGTTGTCATGAAAAGACTTTTTGTGAAATTGGTGCATTTTTTGACAAAAAGATGTAGAGTCTAAGTAAAACAAATGACTGGCCCTTAGTACTGAAGTTCCACAATGTTACAACCATTTAATTTTCAAAATGCATATTTAAAGTAACATATTTGTAGATTTTTGAATTATTCTACATTGGATATAATGTTACTTGATATATTGTGTTATCCTGTATGTACTACACACTCTTTTACATTTGCAGAATTAAAAAACTACAAACAGATTTGAAATCTGGTGCTTCAATGTTTGTCTCATTTTCTACTGTAATCCAATAAAAAGAATCATAACTATTGTTTACACAAAACAGCAAAAAAGGTACTTATTAGCAACAGGGACAGCAGGTGGGAAACTTTTCTTCCAAGATGTTGCTGAGATGTGAGCATTAACGATATTATCAGTTAAGATATATTCACTACAAACACAATGACAGAGTAGAATGTGGTTTGTTTTCTATGTATGTTTGTGATATACATGGCTTCATGCTCCCCATAACCAGTAAATACCAACTAAACCCTAAATTCAAAAGTGCATCTCCTGTTTTTATCAGAATAGAATATTAAAAATTAATTTAAGAACGAAATTAAAGCATTGCTGGAGAGGAGTATTTCTCAGCAATTTCTTCAGCTGAGCATTTTTTTAAAGGAATAGACCAAAATACTTAAAATTTATTATCACAAAATACTTATAGTACTTAAAATCTTATAGAAATCAAGATAATATTTTTCAATGAAGCTCACCTTCCTCATTTAACCACAGGATACCTCTAGGGTGCTTGGCAAGATTTTTTAAACAATTTAAAACAGATGCCTGAATTGATGATGGACTAGTCAAAACTGATGCTTTACGAACAGCAGTGGAAAACTCTTTTAAGATAGTCGATTCTTTATATAAAATAAAGAGTCCTTCACTGCTAAAAAGTATTCCAAAAAGTTCTATCCCAAAACATTGGACAGTAACAGGTAAATTTGTATCCTGGTTCTTTAAAGATAAAATAGCTTTTTCAGAAAGGTGTAAAGCTTGTGTATTGGTTAAAAAATCGTGTATAGCACCTGAAATTAAAATATCCAAATTAAAAATTTTATTATAATAGGTATACAAACATGCAATTAAGTTTAAAAAAACTAACTTTAAAATAAAATTATTTTGATACATGATGCATTCATTGCATTAAAATTATAAAGTTCATAGTTTTGATTCAAATTATTTAGACCATTTATTCAGTTCTTATTTTAATCAAACAAAGAAGTGGTACTAAATATGAGGGTCAATCTGAAATTTTTGAGATACACCTCAGTTTTTAAAGTTATACTTACAAAATTTTAGGAGTGTTCAAAGTAGTTTCCTCCAACATCAATGCACTTTTATAGATGAATTTGCCACAGAATAAATGACTCAAACCATTCATTTCTTAGAATTGATGAAAAAAATACATTTATACCTACATCAATCTATTCTTCTGAAAGAAAATGACGTCCATATATGTTTATTTTTTTAGATTAAAAAACAACCAAAAGTCACACATAGCTAGATCCGGAAAATAAAGTGGATGTTCTATCACTTTAATTTATTTTTGTTTAAGAAACTCAACTGTTAATCCAGACGTATAGGAAGATGCGTATCCATGGTGAAGCATTAGTCCCCTAACATTCGATTCTTGGAGAATTTCTGGAAGGCATTTAGTGGTATATCAGTTTGCTGTTACTGCCTTTTGTCTTCCAACTTTATGGCCTTGATCAATCCCATACTTCTGAAGAAAATGGCATACATTACTTTTTTCTTTGCCCACATAGTCTTTTCATCATTGTCGGTGTGGGATCATCTTCAAATACCCATACTTTGCTTTCTTGGCGTGTTGGAACGTCAAAAAACGGTATATATGTTTCATCACCAGTTACAATTTTAGAAATGATGTGGTGGCCACCAACATTTAGCAATTTAAGAGTTTCTTAACTGATTCTAACAAACACCTCTTTTAGGTGCTCAGAATATGAGGAAACCAATGGCAAACTACTTTTTTCATAGATCATTTTTTATGAATAATTTGGTGTATGGCTGCAGATCCAATGTTAAGTTCCTTTTGTATCATTTGGTAGAGCAATAATCATTTATTAACATTTTTTGTATAGCAGACACATTATCTGGGATGACTGACAACAGTAAGCCTTCTTATTTGTTCTTCTACCTGAAGAGAGCTGAGACCTCTGCAAAATTCTTTAAACCATTTGAATACAGTAGCACGACATGGAGATTCATCACCAAATGCTAATTGCAGCCATTGAATGCATTCATTTTTATTTTCTCCCACTTTAAAATCATAGCACAATAATGTTCTCGAGTTAACTCCATTTTCTCTTTTGTCTAAAATTTATTCTATGCTAAACAACTTGTGAAGTAAGTAAATAAAAAATCATCTGCTGTGTTGAAAACCTTTGTATTTTCACATTACGCCGTGATTTTTTTCTTTTTTTATAACTTCTTGTCTGCGCATATCTCAAAAATTTCAGTTACCCTCGTATATAATTCATTTTCTAAAAATACAGGAGCTAGGAAGCTTCACTTTAGTTTTTTACAAATGTAGCAGAAAATTCTCCATCAAATGCATTTATGATAGCATTAATATCTCAGGAAATCCAAATTGTGTTTCAAATTGATAGTAAAATAATAAATGATGAATAAAATAAAAGATACAGAGAAAATCTTATTGAATTCAAATAACACTATCAATCTTAGTTAAAATCACTAGCTTTGAACACATACTCTAAAACAGGGGTCGGCAAGCTTGCCACATCTGGCATGTAGAGCAATTCTCAGTTGCACTATACACCACTCTACAAAGTTATGAGAGAAAATTCAAAATCGCTCTGCACCTCCTCTCTATGCCTAGTACAGTTTTATTTAAGGGCACAATTTCTTACTTTCAATTCTCTACCATAAAATGATTCTGCTGAATCAGCTTGCAGGTAGTTTGTATGTTTTATGTAAAAAAAGAAGAATCCTCTGTTTAAATGTGACTCCTTCATAGCATTAACTATTCAATGTAAATCAAAACGACTGTGTAATACTTGTCAAACGAAGCATCACTCATGAAATAAAAGAAAGTAGCTTCTCCTTACCCCAGCAAGTCTTGGGAGCCAACAATTAGAGAAAAGCAAGTGCTTTAGAGATGAATCAAATTTCTGCTATGCATAATTTGCATATTATTTCACATCATGCATTATGCATATTATTTCATACATCAAATGTACAAGGACAGTTTCACACCAGACCACATTTAAGAATTCTGATCAGAAAGAAAAAAGAAACATGTGTCACTAAATACAAGAAAGAAATTACATTTTTATGTTAAACAATTGGAACCAAACCTAAAATGACCGCATGTAGTTTGGTAATTGCTTATTGTACAGCAGTGAAAAAGGCAAATCTTTTACAGATGAATATAAAAAGGAACACATTTTCAAAGTGTTTAAATACAGTTAAGTGATTTCTCAGATTTATAAACAATATTTTCCTAAATTCAAGAAATACTGGCTTCTGCGCAGACAACTTAAAGACAACTCAAATGGCAGTAAATATAAATACAAAACAAAATTCTTCTTATAAGAAACTGTTGCATTTACCAATGCTCCTGATGAAAGTACCAATGTGAATGTTTCACACCTTGAAGTAATTACACTATATTGATAAAGATCGAGTTTATGAAGCTATGCAGCTTGATTCTTCTGTCTGGAACAACAAAGGGACAAGATATTCTTTCTTCATTTGTAAACCATTTTAAAAGTAAAACATTAATGTAAATAATATATGGTGCCACCATAACTACCAATGGTGCTCTTGCAATGATTGGCAAGGAAAAGAAGATTTATCAAACTTCTTGAAAATCATATTGGATACAAAGTAATGAATTTAAATCCCTTTTAGAAGAAATGGAAAGTGAATATAGAGATTTCCCTTACTCAGCCATGTCCATTGACTTAGTTGAGGTAATGCCTTGAATAAGTTTGTGTCAGCATGGAACATATTAAAAAAATTTTAATGAGAAGGAACAACATTTTCCCCAATTGAACAAAAATGAATGGTTATTCAAATTGATGTTTCTGACAGACATAAGTAAACTTAGCCAAGGAAAAAGCCAAACAGTATTTGAACTTTTTGAATATAGGAAAGGATCTGCTACAAAATTAAATATATATTTCAATTATATTAATAGTAGTACTTACGGATACTTCCCAAATGTTAAAGCACTTGCAAATACATCAACTATAGACAGATGAACTTCAAACCTATGTTAAACTATGAAAACAAATCTATGTAGACTTCAAAACTTGTATGCTTTTATTTTCCTTCTTAATCATAGCTGATTTAATAGACCCATTAATAATACTATTTGATTCGTGGATTTTTGAATTAATGGAAGTTGATGATTTTGAAATAAAACATTGAAGTAACATCTCCAGAATTATGGAAAGCAAAATTTATGAAATTATGAAAAAAATTTTAAAGATAACTCTAGCAATAAATTGAAAACTATTTTAAATTGATGGATGTCATTGCCAGAGCAATTTAATTATTAGAAGAAAAAAATTGCAAGCACTCTGCTTTCCGCTTTTGGTTCTACATATCTCTCTCTGTGAACGAATTTTTTTTTTCATATAAAATATATTTTGGGTCCAGAAAGAAAATGTTTAACAACTGAACATTCAGAAACATGTGTCAGATTGAAAGTCATAAACTATACCCCTGATATTGCAATATTAAGTAGAGCTTTGCAGGGAGACAAGGTTTGCATTAAAATTGGAATTTTTTTATTTCACTATGCTGCATGAACTTTTATATTTTGTTGTGTTTATTTTTTTTTTTTTATAAATATTCTTAAAAATATATAATATATGTACAATTTTAATTTTTTTATTTATGTCGAATAGTTATATTTTATATATTAACTTCATATTTTATAATAAATATTCTTCAAAGATAAATATTTATTAGTACAATTTTAATTTATGTGGAAGGAATGGTTACACCTTATGTTGTTTATTTTTACATTAATAAAAAACTTTATACATAAATAATGACCATAATTAATATACAATTTAACTCTTAATCTGTATTTTTGACCTCTATTCCCAAACACTGCATGTATTGCCATGGAAATCTGACTGTTTCAAACATTTCCTGTTGCGTGGTGCCTAAACCATATCGATAGATTGGTTTGGCACACTACAGCTATAAAGTTGCCGACCCCTACTTTTAAAACATTGAAAATACAACTATAAAATTTTTTTTTAAATATATCTTATGCATATGAAAAACTGGTAAAATCCTAGAAGAGCCCATACCTTTAGTGACAAACTGCCAAAACACCAAGCCAGAAGGACATAGGGCCAAGCGAAAATGACCATGGCACCAAGTGAATATAGCAGAACAAGGTGGATGCATAATGAAAATATATGTAAACAATACAGAAATTAATCAAATATATTTCGATAACAAATATAAAAAATAGCACTTACTTACTTATTGCTGATCTTTTAAGAGTGGAGGATACAGTGCAACAGACCACGAATTCTTTCTTATACTTCTGCAAACATCATGTGCATTCACATCTTTTTTTTCGACATCTTCATTCAAATCCATCCAAAACAATACTCTTTCATTCATATATAATCCCATTCACTCATCACATTTACGACATTCATAATTCAAAGCAATCAATTCTTTCTTACCTTTCGTATTCAAAAAGTAAAAAATTCTAAGGTATACTCACTCATACACACAACCATACTTCTAGCCCAACGTCAAAATTCGAAATGCCCACCTACAAAATGGCAAAATACGAAAATTCCAGAAATAGTTAGGTCTACCAAGATGATCACCAACCAAAATAATTTGCACCAAAGGTGTGGGCTCTCCTAGGATCCAACCAAAAAACTTAAAATTCTAATGCAAAAGTTAATTTAAGAAGTGTTGTAATCATTGTAAAAAATTATTCACATGAAATTAGTAAATAAAGAATTTAGTAAGAAATATATTATTGTGAATGAATAAAAAAATTCTGAATGAGTTAAAACATAACAGGAGACTTATCCCTAAATGAGAAAAGAATATTGTGAGGATTTTACATGAATAAAAAAGTAATTATCAAGCTTTACTGAATATGCAAGCTTGAAAAAAGAACATTTAATGCATTTTCAGAGTCAACTAATTCAAAATATTTTATACATCCCTATTCCACCAAGCGATTTTTTTTTTTTTTGTAATCAACTTTGACATTGTTTATTTTTGTCCAATTTCCAATAAACTAACATATTTATTGTAACCTTACGTTTTGGTTTTGAAACACGTGGAAAAAACTCTCTCCACTCTCTTCTAATAATGCATTCCTAATTATTGTAATGGTCTATATTTATATTCCAAAACATGAACAAAAGAAACAAATTACCAATCATTACTGGCTTTAAAAATTCCTATTATTTTTTTACAGATGTGTACTTGAATTTATATTCATCTGCATTTGTTTATTAAAAAAAACAGCTAAAATCATTGTATAAAAAGGCTTTTTTTTTTCAACAAAAAAAAACAAGTTACGAATTTAACTCTGGGTAGAAAAAATTGCCAAATCCAAGAGAGAGAGTTGTACAGTTCAGTGGTTACATCTGATAACACAAAAGTTTGCTGAGTTCTGTTCATAGATCTCTTTCTATAACAAACATTTAAAAACTATATATTTAGCTAAAAATTCTGGAAAAAAAACTGAATATTAGACGAAAATTGAATGGACTAAATATAATTAAATTTTTCTATCACACAAACTAGCAATAAATACTTCAAAATAAAATAAGTAAGTATAAGTTATTATATACACACGAATTAAGCGCTAATACATTTCTCTAGAATACTATGCAGATTTATATATAAAAATTACAAAATGAAACAAATTCAAACATTATAAATACGAATCAGTTCAAGAAAATAAGTTATAGTACATAATCTTTCCTCTTTTGTCTCAAAACGTTGAGTTCCACAGAATGTCTTCGAAAATACATGTAATAATTGGTGCAATAAACTATCATCCATATTCTCACTTAATTTGTTATCTAATATTAAATCGAATACTTTATTTACAGATTCATAAACTTCTTCAGGAGACTTATTTATCTTGGTTTTACAAGACTTTGAACAAGAAAATTTTAAGATTTTCTCAACGTGATCCATTTTTGTTGACAGATTATCAAGCAATTTTAAATACTCGCAGAAGAGTTAACGTTTATCAGGGATTTCTTCGGCAGGATACAGAATGTTTCTCATTGGTGGATGTTTTATGATCTGATTATGCTGGGTTTACTACTTTGGCACTGTAGCATCATTTCACATCTTGTTAATTCATTGAAAAAAAATTCCTTGTCTGGGCCCTCCCATTTAGAAATTTTTCGGGTTTTTCCTCCATATCATAAAAATCAGAATTTAACTCTTGTGTTCTCTCCTCAAGCATTTAATTTTTGTCATAAAAGTATTACACAATTGTAGTTTTTTTTTGCTTAAATAATTTTTTTATTTAAAATATTTTTAATGTATTTAAATTTTGTAAAAGAAAAGATGTGTAATTTGAACTAAATAAATTAAGAATTACAATGAAGTTAAAAAAACGAGCCTTACAGTAGTGGCATATGATGTGTAACATCTGGCATGTTATCGTGGTAAATACGCAATAGTAACTTTAACCCTGAAAAAAATGAATCGGGTATGATTGGATATAATTTTCTATCGAATAATTACATCTTTAATGAAAATTTAATTTAATTAACACAAGAAGTAATGCAATTTTTTATCAAAAATAATTATTCTTGCTCATTTTGGGGAAGAGCGGAGACAATAGATTTATGAAAACTAAAATATGACACATATACTTGTGATTTCAAAGTACACTCATGTCCATAAATTAAGGATAATGAAGTTCAGGCAAAGAAAGAGAACGAAACAAAACAAATTTGACTTATTTGTAAAGCCTATTTATTAAACATAAGGTAAAGAGCAAAAAAGATGTATGTTTGACATAATTAATAAAAATTGCGATTTTTGACTCCCTGGAGCAAATTTCAAAAAAGTACCTATTTACAAAAAACAGTATAACATGGTTAGTATGATGGTTAATACGAAGTATGTCTCCCGGACGATGCAATACAGGCCTTACAACGAGTACGCATGTTGAGTATCAAATTATCAATCTGATCTTGGGGAATATTACACCACTCATCAAGCAATGCCCTCCGAAGTTCCGGTAGACAGGTGGGAGGGTGTTGATGGGCTGCAATTCGTCAGCCAAGCATATCCCACACATGCTCTATTGGATTCAAGTCCGGTGAATATGCTGGAAAATCCATACGGGTGATATCCTCCGATTGAAGGCATTCGTCTACAATGTTTGCACGGTGAGGACGGGCGTTGCCATCCATAAACAGAAATTCAGCACCCATGGCGCCCCAAAACAAACGTACATGTTGTTCCAGAATGACATCCCGATATATGTGGCCTGTCATCGTTACACTCTGAAATTGCAGGTCAGTTCTGGAACCAAGAATAATTCTTCCCCAAACGAGCCATCCTGCAACACCGTAACGGTTTCGTTTAATGGTGTTCTCTTGGTGGTAGCGGGTACCTGGCGCTCTCCATATGAAAGTCCGGCGAGAATCAGACTGCAAACTAAACCTGGACTCGTCGGAAAACATCACACAAGACCACTGTTGCGGTATCCACAATGCATACTCTCTACTCCAGGTTAATCGCAGGCGACAGTGAGTCGCGGTAAGGGGAACACATCTGACAGGCCTACGAACAAATAGACCAATGTGCCCTAAGCGTCTGTACACGGTCTGCCTTGAAACTGTCGTACCGGTAGCTGAAGAGAGCTAACGAGACAGGTCTGATACTGTGCTTCGTCTGTTTCTTTTGGCAGTAACTGCCAAATACCGGTCCTCATTCGGCGTTGTAACTCGGGGGCGACCTGTGCTGTAACATCTACTCACATTACCATCATCTTGGAATCGTTGCCAAAGCCTGGAGATGACACTCTGGACGATTCCAAGTTCCTCGGATACTTCCAGCTGGGTACGTCCTCATTCCAGTCGTCCGATAATTCTACCACGTAAAAAATCACCCAAATGCTTCCTTTGTCCCATAACTATGCGGTTATTGCACTGAAAGGCTTTTAAAGCGCTTGTGAACCATTTTACTACTTTGCCACCATTCCTTATATACCCCTCTCTTACTCTCTCGTCATTGTGACGTACTATCCGCGCCATCTGGTGGTTTTCCTGTAATTTGCATATTCTTTTTCAAGATGTGTGTGATAATTCTACAGGTGAAATTTTTATTTTAGAGTTCAATTTCTGTGTGATTCTGAATTATCCTTAATTTATGGACATGAATGTATATCGGACCATATCTGCATATCACGGTTACTTCTTCAGAGGGTTCGTTGCAATTAAATTCAAACTGAAAGATTAAAGATTTCCCAAGAAGATTAAAAGGACTCTGATAGATCCGTCACACATCCTACAGGACAAATTGTTTCCGTTAGTTCATTTTGTAAGTGCAGCGGAATGTGTTATGACGTTTACCGGCAATGACACGAAATAAGTGCGATATTTGTTTAACGCCCATATGACCACCAAACACTCCCGCTCTGAAACGGTATGGTTTCGTTCTGCCCTATTTAAAGTTCTAGATGCGAATGCAATGGATCTCTGTTGCTGCGTCAAAACTGCACCAACCCCTTCTGCACTAGTATCCGTGAACAACTCAAATGGATTATTAAAATCCGGTAGTCTTAAAACCGGTGCTTCTGTAGAGGCTTTTTTGATGCGATCAAAAGTTGCCTACGCTTTCTCAGACCAAACAAATAAAATCTTTTTCTTTTTAAATTATATAGGTGTTCAAAAAGAACTGCGTAATCCTTAATAAATTTGTGGTACCTTCCTGTCGTCCCCAAAAATTTTGTTACCTCCCAGGCATTCATCGGAGGTTTCATCTCCATAATCGCTTTTACTTTTGTTTCATAAGTTTGAACCTTCTCTTTACTAAGAACTAGACCTAAATACTTCGGCTTTTCGCGGGGGAAATGGCATTTCTTTCGGTTTAAAGTCAAACCTGCTTCTTGTAATAATTTAATGACTTCCCTTAAATGTTTTACATGATGTGTAAGCGATGGAGACGATATGATGACGTCGTCCATGTAAACACTCCCAAATGGCTTCTGAGAGACCAAATGGAATACAAGTGAAAGCAAATGTACCCCTTTTGGTCACGAAGACCATCTTAATAATATCATTGGGGCTTACCGCTAATTGGAAATATTTATATCTTAACTCCAAAGTGGACATAACTCCGGTGTGGGGATATGTGTGATCAAATTATCAATGAATGGTAGAGGATATCTAGGGTAGTTAGTTATTGCGTTCAACTTGCGATAATCTATTGCGAATTTGTAAGCTTCTGGGGCATCTGGGGGCATGCCATTATTTTTACGACATAAAATAGCTGGAGATGTATAGGGAGATTGGATAGATATAATCGTACCTTCGTCCAACATCTGGTTTACATAATATTCTATGATCTTCTGATTCACCCTTTCATACCGATACGGTATAGAGACCACGGGGAGCTTGTTTTCATGATACAAAACATTAGTAAGCCCCCTAAAACTATTAAACAAATTTTTAAGTTCGTTCTTTTGCTGATCATCCAGCTTCGTATTAGAAGGATCGATCTCAACCTGCTCCTCTGCTACTGGTACCGCTTTGATCTGAGAATCTGGAGTTATTAACGATTTTTTTGTATCAATGTCTAACGTTATCTTTGTCTCCTTCATAAAATCGATACCCAAGATGCATGGGTACTGTATCTTAGCAATCTCGTGGAAATTCCACATTTTCGTGAACTCTCTAATCCTGACTTGTAATTCAACCATCCCTAAATTCGTACATTTGGCACCCTGTGCAGTCACAACCTCGGCATTTGACCTTTTTTTAGGCCGAAATGAAAAATATGTTCTATATATTTCCTCCGAAATAAAAGATTTTTCCGCCCTTGTATACCATAATGCTTTTATAAATGTTTCTTGCATTGGTATGGAGAAGTACGGAAGCTCAACTGGAGTGAATCGCAAAACAGAAATTTCACTAGGAGGGTTTACTCTAACTTGCGACCGATTACCTCCTTCAAAACGATCGCTCAAAAGTTTAAATTTCAATGATTTCTTCAACCCCTTCTGGTCCAATCATTATTCGAACCTCTATTTATGAAATCATTACGACCTCTACGACTGTCGGATCGATGATCACCTCCATCATTTTTGATTCTGTTCTCAAATCCTTGATTTCTTGCACTCCCACGATAAAACTGTTCGAATTTAAATTCCTCGCTCTCCTATCAGTCTGCCTATTTACCACACCGGTATCTTACCAGTTTCCATCTCTACGCCTTTCTGGAAAGCTCCTACTCGAAGCCCATTCCCCTCTTTCAAAATTATTGTTCGAACCCCAGGTTCCCCTATTCCTATGCCTTTTCTCGTACTCAACAATAAATTGTAACAATTGTGCCTTTGTTGTGGGGTTCCTCACTTCTATGTAATCCATTACCTGGGGTTTGAGTCTCATAATAATATGGTTCAATAATTTCTCCTCAGCCAATTTTAAATCCAAAACTCGTGAATCTTTAGCAATTTGAAAACAAAGACGGAGCCTGACCCCTATCTTGGTGTGACGAAACAAACTCAACCTCTAATTCAGATCTATTTCGAAACACCGGAAAACTATCCGTTAACATCTGCTTTAATTCTGCAAAATCCGTGGCTGTGCCACGCTCAAACGAATATCCAATAACCTCAAACCAATCCAGCGCCCTTCCTACGGGATAACCTTCAGGTAGGCACAGGCCTACCTCATAGTACGCTATGTTATCTTCAATACTTGACAACAATTCTGATACATTCTCAAGTTCGGGCAAGACACTAAAATGTGCTCCGACTCCTATCTCAGGAATGGGAAAAGTTGGGTGCCAGTGAAAGGGCTGAGATATATTCTCAGCTTCACCTAGAGATGTGGGTGGAAGGGAAGGATGACTAGCCATATCAGTTAATCAATTTATTTATTGAACACACAATTCTATTATTTCCAACGAGAAGAGATGTTCCCAATCTAAGCAATAGGTGAGTAAATAGCGAGATGCGCTAATTATGAGAAGACATTAAATATCGATCCTCTTATTTCGGGATCAAATCTGCTATCCTAAATATCTGAGCAATAATTAAACTTTAGTAAACCAATCGTCACTTTAATCCTTTCAACTATCAAATCTCAGAAATACGCAATAAAATGTATAATACCTGATCAGTAGCAATTTATCCTCTCTCCTAGCAGCTAGAAAACCTAGACTGTATATATCCGACCTAATCTGAATAATCACGTTTGCTTCTTCAGAGGGTTGGCTGTGAGTAAACTTGAATTAATAGAACAAAGATTTCCCCAAGAGGATTATGTTAAAAAAAAGGACGCGGATACGCGTCACAGTAGAAGACAGTTCTTTAAGAGCAATGAGAATTTATTGTCGAAAGTCCGATCTTTGAAATACAGGATTCAGCAGCAACATTCACAGAATAAATTTCAGGTCTTCACACCTTCAAAAGCACTCAGACACAATTATCAGTGTCTAAAACACACGTATGTAAAAGATTATTCACAAGCACAGCCGAGCTAATCAATAATCACGGACAAGGAAAGTTTACTAATCGCTAGTCAAAACAATATTGACTAGTTTTGGCAAGCATCTCTCTATTTATAGGCCCAGCAGAAACTTTGAGAAAAATCTGCTTGCTACATAGATCGTGAAATAAGTGGATTTCTCCACTAATTTCTAGAAAAATCCATAGGGTCCCGAACTCACCAAAAATGGTTGCCAACATGGTCGCCAAGTCACTAAATTGGTCATTAAAGTCACCAAATTGGTCGCCAAAAAGGATGCCAACTTAGCTCTATTACCATGATTTCGCAAAGTTCCCATTAAATCGTCATTGCAACATAAGGGTCGGCGTTGCTTGCGAATATTAGAATTTTAACATAAATTAATGTAACAAAGAGTTATTTAAATGCATTACACATCCAATCACAAATTGTTTACACTATTTTATACAAAATTCGTAACAATATATTTAAACAATTAGTGCTGTAGGGGTATCACCTATATAAGCCAGTAACAGCCTCCAGACTGAAGTGATCATTTTATTCTAGGGGTATGTTACGGGCTTACGGAACCAAAGGTACCGGGTTCTGTCCTCCGCGATATACGCCCCCCCCCACTTCAGTACCATTATATATATAAGCTTACTAATAGCCCGGCATCTCTAAGTTAGCTGAAGAAATTAAGAAGCATTCAAAACTATGTTTAGCCCTTTTATTATACAAGAAAAAAATTTCTCTGTGTGTGAAGAGGACAGTTTGTGCTCACGGTTATGGAGGAAAATGTTGTGTTGTCAGCTATGATCGAAATTAAAGCTTGATGAGACCTCAGTATGCAAGTAAATGAACTGTAGGAAAGAATCTTCATTATCTATAGTCCTTTACTTTTTTTGAAGTCGCTCCTACTGCTGGTGCATATTCTCTACCTTGAACTATATCCAACCTTTTTCTGTGACAATTTTACTTCAACATTTTCTTCTCATGAATTATAGTTACTTCCATATAGTTTTTCGATTAGTGAATAGTCGATCTTATCCATTGTCTTGTTTCTTTAATAAATCCCTAATTCTTGAATATTCCCTAATTCTCAAAATTACTATTAGTAACAGGTATCGAACTTTGCCTATAACTAGTTACAGGTTTTTATGCTATCCTCTCATTGAGCAAAAGCTCACAATGGTATGGTATAGCATGGTGTGGTGAGGATCTTACAAAGTTCATCCTTTAAACAAAAGTCAAAATAACAATCTTGCTCAATAACTACATTTCAGTACATGCACGAGGAACGTAATTAGCATTACATCGATAGGGAGGGGGGATTTTGCAAAATCTTCTTTTCATTTTACTATGAGTAAAAGTAAATACGCATTAAAAAACTAGCTTAATAACTTTTTGATGTGTAACATCTTTACTCTCTGCTGCTGGATATTTTTTGCAGTGATTTGCTTCTGTCTCTTTCTTTGCCTGAACTTCATTATCCTTAATTTATGGACATGAGTGCATAGAGTCTAGGTTTTCAAGCTAGAAATATTGAGATATAGAGAATCTGACTAGGAGGAGAGATTGCTACCGATGAGGTATTATTATATTTTATAGGGCGTCTCAGAGTTTAGATAGCTGAAGGTATTAAAGTGATGATTGCTCACCATAGTTGAATTCTAACTCAGATATTTAACTCAGTGGATTGATTCTAAAAAAAGGAGGATCGATATTTAAGAATTCTTATCATAATTCACACCTCTCGTTGTTTAATCTCCTATTGCTCAAATTAGGAGCATCTCTTTTTGAGTGAATTATTAGAATTTTGTCTGTTGATAATTTGTGCGTTTAATAAATGGTTGAAAAGTAATATAGCTAGCCATTCTTCCCTTCCTCCCACAGCTCTAGGCGGGGTTTAGAGAAGATCTCAACCCTTACAGATGGTAAGGTGGGCGTTTAATTAACAGAGTTCAACGTGGAATGGGAACATCTCTCAGGAATTCAGAATGTGGTGGTGGATTTGTAATCAAGAAACCCAGTTGAAAGCATAGCTGAATCGGAGATATCTTCTGTAGTTATTAGGTCATTAGTGTTGTCGTCTAGAGAACAATTAATTGAGGAACAGAGAAATGATCCCAAATTAGGTCACATTTATAGATTTTTAGAAAATCCAGAGGATAGCTCTGTTAGCGCCATAGTCGTCGAGAATTCATCCCACGATTTTAAATTAATTGATGGATTTTTATTCTACGCGAAATATAGTACCACTCTTGGAGAACTAAGAGTGTATATTCCGTGAACTCTTCCGAGTGATGTTATGCGCGAGTTCCATGACATGCCAATATCTCGACACCTTGGTAAAAAGAAAACCTACATCAGAATGAGGGACGCGTGTTACTTTCCCTTTAGGAGGAAATATATGTATAAATATGTTTCAGCGTGGGACTTGTGCAAACGTATGAACTATAAAAACGCGTTACCAGCTGGTAACTTAATACATATAGCAACGAATTATCCAAACGAAATATTATCGTTAGATTTATTAGGCTCATACCCAGCTTCTAGACCGGAAAGTTATAAATTTATTTTAGTAATAACACAGCCAACCCTCTGAAGAAGCAAACCGGATTATTCAGATTATGACGGATATGTATAGTCTAAGTTTTCAAGCAAGTAGGAGGGAATATGTGAAAATGGGTAGATCGCTATTGATCAAGTATTGTACATTTTATTGCGTATTTCTGAGATTTGATAGTTGAAAGGAATAAAATGATGATTGGTCACTATATGAGGGGCGGGACCTACTCTCATTCCTGCCTAGAGGTGAGGGAGGAAGTGAAGGATGTGACTCGCCATAATACCTTTCAACTATTTCTTAAACACACGAATTATCAACAGACTCAATTCTAATATTCAAACTAGAAGAGATGTTCCTAATAAGAGCAATAGAAGAATAAACCACGAGAAATGCGAATTATGAGCCTTCTATTATATTGATCCTTCTTTTTTGGGTTCAATTCACTATTCTAAGTATTTGAGTAATAACTTAGCTGTGATGACCAATCGTCACTTTAATGTCTTCAACTATCTAATCTTTGAAACACACTATCAAATATACTAATACTAGATTTGATAGTTGAAAGGAATAAAATGATGATTGGTCACTATATGAGGGGCGGGACCTACTCTCAGTCCTGCCTAGAGGTTAGGGAGGAAGTGAAGGATGTGACTCGCTATAATACCTTTCAAATATTTCTTAAACACACGAATTATCAACAGACTCAATTCTAATATTCAAACTAGAAGAGATGTTCCTAATAAGAGCAATAGAAGAATAAACCACGAGAAATGCGAATTATGAGCCTTCTGTTATATTGATCCTTCTTTTTGGAGATCAATTCACTATTCTAAGTATTTGAGTAATAACTTAGCTGTGATGACCAATCGTCACTTTAATGTCTTCAACTATCTAATCTTTGAAACACACTATCAAATATACTAATACTGATCGGTAGCAATCTTTCCTTGTCGTTAAATTCTCTATAACTCAATCTCCATATAACTCCGTCTATCCATCTAACGAGTGATACGGAGCTCCAGCAGAACAATATACGACTCCTTTTATGTCGTGATTTTTACACTTTTCTCTGTTGACCGAATGTCAACACATTCCTTAAAGTGGGGTTCGTCAAGACACCCTCGGGGTTGTTAGACTCATAAAGTATGTTAAGGGTATTACTACGCGTTGAGTCTCCTCCAATTAGGCAGGTTAAATATCAGAAAGAAAGTATCCACGCATTGATATTGGTGCGACGCGGCGGAGTTTATTATAAGGAACCACACTCGAAATCCAAGCAGAATTTTTTAAGTTTTCTCCCCCCCCCCCCAATGTTACTAACGATTTTGGTTCGAAAAGAAAGGGCTCACTTGCGACCCTTGTAGATGCCGGAATCATTCTTCCTCTTCTTTCAGATAAGTGGTAAGTTTCTGTATTTATTTAGTGGCAACCTTAATTATATATTGAATATAATTTCTGTAAGTTAAACTTATTTTCATTTTATCATTGAGTGAAATCTTAAATTATTTATAAATGGGAAGAGATTAATCTAGGAAGTTAATCTTAAATGAAGAATGATGCAAACTATACGAATCTGGGTTAATAATTAAAATAACGTCGCATCACTAGCTAAAAAACCTATACTATATATAACCGGCCTGATCTGCATATCACGGTTTCTTCTTCAAAAGGGTTGGTTGTGATTAATTTCAATTGATAGCCGAAAGATTTCTCAAGAGGGTTAGATGAAGGACGCGTATAGATCCGTCACTTCCCGTGAAGAAAACGTGAATTATCAGAGGGTCCTAACGACCCGATAGAAATTACGTCTAAAAAACCTTAACATCAATTAAAAAATTTTCCTACAAGATTTTAAATTTCACTCCACTACATGCCTAGAATTTAGATACACGAGAACACGCAAAAAATAACTGGTCTAAAAGATATACTGCTTTAATGGGAACATCTCTTTAACATAAAATCCCTACAGTGCACCCCATTCGGGCGAGAACTAAGGAAAAATCTCGTAAGGAAAGAAAAACCTTCCCCGTGCACATAATAATTAACATTGTTGTAAATGGTAACAAACAAACGATTTCTTTCAAACATTATTTTTAAGACATCTGAATCAGAATCATCCGCCCTGGCAATCCTTCTTCAGATCCTTTCTGTGTGTGTGATGAGTCTCCTACCAGCACCTCTAAGCTGACTGACCTCTGGCTAGGGTGATTCTCCAATTGACCCTGGACACCTGGGCTCCTCCACTCAGCCTGGGCTCCATTGCTAGGTCGTTGGAATGGATGGACTCTTCTCCTCCTGATTTGTTTTTGTTTTTCAGGGAACTGGCACCGGCTGCTTAGATCATAGGGGCTTGATCACCCAGGCTGAACTTGCTTGTACCAGGTCGATCTTTCTTCTGCTGTCACAGCTCCTCGTTATGAATCTGGACTTGATTTTCTGGTATCCTCTTGCCTTCCAATGACTTCTCTCCTGTTTCTCTTCCTTGTTGATTGCCTTGAAGGGATTGAGGATGGAATCTTCAACTTGTGGCTTCTCTGTAGCCTTCTTTTAAAAGTCTTCTCTTCCGGCAATGACGAAGGAAGTGTTTTCTTCTTCCAGTTTTTCCTCTCAGTCGGCCTCCTTTTGCTAAAAACTGTAGTTTACTTCTGGAAGAACCAGTTAACTCTACACTCCTCTTTCATGTCTTTCAACGTTCTTCCCCTCTTTTGTTCTTTTTCCTGACTACACCTATACTGCGCTCAGTTTCTATTTGCGCTGTTCTATTACTATCAAATCCTTCTGTCTGTGCTGCCCTAGATCGACTACTATCCAATCCTTCTGTCTGTTATGCCCTAGATCTATTACTATCCAATCCTTCTGTCTCCACAACACTCTTACAGTCGGTCGATTTAAAAGTTGAGCACCGTGACCCTTTCAAAAATTGATTGAACATGGAAAACGACCTTTTTTGAAAGGATCCTCGGTTGTTTTTGCCAGTCCCTCACCGTTGTGGTTCCACGGCTCTTTTTGAATGCATCCGCCTCCCCTCCCGTTGTGCTTTAGGCCCCACGACTCTTTTTGAATGCACCCCCTACGTTGTGTTTCCAGTACCCCTTCGGATGGCTCTTTTTTCACCTCCCCCCGCCGTTTCCAGTCGACCTGGCTCTTTTTGTATGCCTTGTGTCCCCTTCTTTTTACCCTCCTGTGGCCTTTTCAGCTCTCACCCAAGTTTGTCCGAAAGTCTATCCGAAAGTCGACCTTCCCCTTTGGAATTGCCCTTTTTGCATGCATTTTGTCCCTTTTGTTACCTTTTCAGCTCCCACCACAATCTGTCCGAAAGTCTGTCCAAAATCAGCCATTTGCTTCTTACATTCGGCCTGCAGGTTGTTGAAATGTCTCAGATAACGAGCAAAACGATAAGACTTTACCATGGTGCACTCGGATGCATCATAATTTTCGTGCATCTCATCGTGCAGGTGATTTGGCAGAGTACGGTCATGGAGGTCCTGGAACTTTGGCAGAGTCTCCAGGTTGATCGTAAAGAGTCCCAGCTGCTCAAAGATTTTGCGCTGGTTGGTTCCCTTGACCAGGATGATGCCTCGATTTCCTTGCGCCAGGTAACAAAATTTGCCCCTGACGCAAAAGCTGAGGTATTCGAGGGGCACGGATCCAGGCAGGTGGCTTTTCAGATGGAGACGTTCGTTGATGAAACGATTGGCCCGGTCATCTTTCGAGGTCGTCCTCAAATTGGAATGATCCACGGTGATGCACATTACTTGTGGATCCTCCAAAATGCTGGCAATGGAGACTTCGATGGGGACAGGCTTACCACCACGATGAAACACGTTGGCATGAGCAAAAAAGGCTAGTGGAGACATGTTGCATTGGAGAGAGAATGTCTCTGGCGGCTCATGTCTCTCCTATTATACTCTGGGGGGTCACGTGAATCGATTCTTATTGGTTGGTGGAAAAAAGTACTAAATTTTTAAAAAGAGAGGCTCTCCAACCTTGGCACCTTCCTTTATCCAAAAAAAGGGGGACCGAGTCGACTTTGGTGTCGACTCGGTCCCCCTTTTTTCGGGCCCTAGGGCAATTTTTTTTTTCACTTTATCAAAGCTGAATTTTTTTCATTCCATTCCGCCTGCTACTTGTTAAACTGCTGCAGGTATTTTGCACATTGAAAGGTTTCAACATGGTGCAATGAGACACGTCCCCTTCTTCGTGGAGGTCATCATGCATGGGGTTGGGAAAGGTGCCATCGCAAAGGGTGTTGAATTTGTGCAGCATCTCCAAGCATACGGTGATGAGTCCCAACTCTTTAAAAAAATTTTGCTGCTTTGAGCTTTTCACGACAATGAGGCCTCCTGGGTCCACCATGCCCCTCACGCAATAGGGTATGTATTCTACAGGCACACTCTTGGGCAAAGGACGTACCAGAAGAAGACGAGCGTTTTTGCAGGCATTGTATCGCATGTCTCGGGGCGTGGAGATGAGTCCGTCATGGTTGACGGTAATGCAGAGCACTTGAGGATCACTGCCATTCCTGGGAAGGGTGGATATAGACAACTCGATGGGCACTGGCTTTCCCTGGTGGTGAAAGTAGTTGGCATGAGCAAAATAGACACACATGTTGCTTCCTCTGAGAAAGAATGATTCTGCTGGCTAGAGGCTGGCGTTATATATGCTCGAGGAGCGTGACGTCAACTGGCATCTCATGGGCCAAGGCCTTTTGATGCGAGCGTTCCACGTGGGGTTCCAAAGCCCGTTTCCAGGGTTGGGGACGCACCAGGCGCCAAGGAAAGTTTTCGTCTCGATGCATTTCCCAATCATCCAACCACGTTAATAATCTCACGTACACATCCGCTAGGCGCGTGCAATCCGTGAGATTCAACGGATAGGCCTCCTTATTGTGAGGTTGTTGGGCGTCCAAAACTTGGCGAGACGGGGGACGACCCAGTTGAAAGAAATTTAAATCGACTCCTGCATCCCACGTCAAATCCAAATGACTCGTAAACACGACCACGATTTTTCCAAACGACCGAGGAACGTGCACACCAAAATTGGGCTTAAAAAGGATGGTGTAAGGATAGTCTGACTCATAATACGTGACTCGATCTGGCCAGCGACCCAAATTTCCAAACACGATCGTCGTGCGATGTCGACACTGGTCCAATAAATGTTGTATCATTTTGACGCAAAGAATGAGATTTGGTTTTTTTGACACAAAGAATGAGACTTGTTTTTAAAAAAAAAAATTTTTTTATTAATCATCTACAAGACAGATTCATGGGTTGAATCGCTTTAAATCCAATGGAAGGTTTGTTACAAGAGGGGAGTTTGGGCATGGGCAAGTCCAGGGGCTCCATCGCCAAATCTCTTTCAAAAGCATCCAGGAAGGCGATGAGCTCATTGTTTTCATCAAAGAGAGAGGGGACCAGGTGGAGCACCTGGGGTTCTTGTTCATAGACGGACGACAGGAGCTGGTCGAGCAAAGCAGTATATGGCTCTGGAGTCTGCATAGGCTCCGGAATCTGCTCAAGGTCTGGAATCTGCACAGGATAGAGTAGCTCAGGCTCTGGAATCTGCACAGGTTCTGGATAGAGTAGCTCAGGCTCCGGAATCTGTATAGGCTCTGGATAGAGTAGCTGAGGCTCTGGAATGTGCATAGGGACTGGATAGAGTAGCTCAGGCTCTGGAATGTGCACAGGGACTGGAATCTGTATAGGCTCTGGAATCTGCACAGGTTCTGGAATCTCTATAGGCTCTGGAATCTGCACAAGTCTCGTTTCTTGGGTGGGTGCGTCTCCTTCAAAGGTCGCTTCAGTCCATGAGCCGGAGTAGGAGGAGGTAGCTTGTAGGGGGTTTGATCAAACCTTTTCATTTTTCGGAAATCCCCCAAGTGGAATCCCTTCTGAATGAGCTGAGGGAGAAGGGATTCGGGGATAATGTCCAGACCAAAGGCTGTTTTTTGAACCGTCAACATCAAGTAGTGGGTTCCAGCTGGGATCGGATACGCCGTGTGGGACTCCAAGATGGTCCGATGGTAGAGCATTTGGTCATAGTGCTCAAAACTCCTCCTCGCCACATTGGGTTGGGCTCGGCACTGGAGACTGGAGGGGGGCAATTCGTAGAACAGCATGGGCACCTGCGTCGTTTGAATGAAATGCACCTCTCCGGGGTGCACCGTTCTCAAACCAAAGGTAAAGTCTTTTTTCACAAAAAACATGTTGCCATAGATGAAGACCATCCTCTTGTCAGTATTTTTGAGCAAACGATCTGGATTTTTCAAGAGGCTTTTGGACACTTTTTCCCACAGGATATCGAGGGGTCTAAATGCGTTGACATGCTTGGCTTCCATCACGGCACGCTTGAAATTATCCATAAACGTCTTTTTTTATGCCAATGATCCTTGCAAAATAAGGTAAACACTCGTTTCGCGTGGGGCTCTTGGTAGAGGATGCCCGCTCGAACTTGGCCCTGCCGAGTGGCATATTCCAACGCATCGGGTTTCTCGGGCAACGTCACGGGCACAACGGTGGAGGAAAGGTGCTCTGGGAAGGCATCCATGCTGTAAACTGAGGAGAAGCGTCGACACGAGTCCTACTTTTATACGTTTTCAGACAGGATGCGATTGAAAAATGGGGTTGAGAGGTTGGTGGAGAATGGCACACATGCCTTGGAAGGCAATCCAACGATGACATTGCGTCTGGTAGCAAAAGGGGCATTATCCCAGTGGATGGGATTTCAAGAGCATGATGGGGGTGCGTTTGAAAGGACTAAAAGCACTCCATTGCGCTTGAATGTCTTTAAATTCTTGATTGGAACGTGAGTCGGTCATACAAAGGGTACCGACATTGAGATAATGTAAAGAGTTGAACAATTCATTCGCACCGATCCGATCCGAGGCATACGAGACGACACCATTGGTGAGCGTGAAACCATGGTCTCGGAGACACAACACGGCCAGACCGTGAGTATGGAAAAAGACTTCGGCATTGTTCTGGGGAAATCGATAGGCATGAGGGGGTCGTCGATAAGGTTTAAAACGACGTCGTCGAGGATCTTGTGGTCTCTGCCTATCTGGAGAAGAAGGTTCATGAGAAGTAGAAGCCATGAGAGTGGAGGGGAAAGATGAACCAGGTGTTGACAACAGGTGAAACAAATCTTTCGTGTCTGTCATTTTGAAAAAAAGATTGGCTGCGAGTAGTTGTCTCTTAACTCAATCTCTCTAAAAAAATTTTTTAGAGTGATTCAGTTGTAAATTTTATTTGCTTCTGAAAGATATTTTCAACACCAAAAGATATTTCAAACTTGCCTCACCCTCACATTTTCTTTTTTATAAATCTTTCAAACTTGTCAAATGACCCTTTTCAAACTTTTTGCCTCGCATACTTTTTTTTTGTGAAAAAATGTTCCGGGAATGACCCTTTTCAAACTTACTTGCCTCACATTCTTTTTATTTGTGGAAAAATGTTCCCAATCCCCTCTAAAAATAATAGTTTTTTTTTCTTGTCGTTTCCAACCTTGACATTGAGAGTAGCCCAAAAAAACAGGGAGAATGATTACTGTTCCCGAGCTATGCTCCTTTCCAGCAATCATTCTCCCATTTTTCTGGGGAAACCTGTCCACCTCTACGGTGCTCGTATTGGGTTGGGTGTCCTGCAGAGGGGACAGGTATTCCTCACCTCCAGGTGTTGGAGTAAGCAACGCATGTGAAATACATGGCCCCAGTGTGTCTTTTCTGGCCAATGCATCGGACTCAGGCAGATTGAACACGTCTCGGGTACTTGGAAGACGCTTTCGGGCCATTTCAACGCGTAGGACACATCCAACACGGCTTGAGCCAATAGAATCTAGGGGGTCAACTGTTGAGGACCGTGTCGCCTCCAAGTCTTGTACGCCAATCGATACAACTTGGGTATGGCCAAGACCGTCCACAGGGTTTTAATAAAGGCCCCCTTGCCTTTGGTAGCCTGCTGCTCGAGGTAATCGCAGTACAGTTCCGAGAATTCAGAATATGTGAGGCACTCGAACGTGGGCAGGTCGTGGGGCTCGTGACGTGGAAACACTTTGCGTAAAAGTTCTCCCAGGTCCACGGGGGAGAGAGCAATCACGTCGGAAGGTGTCAAAGTCTGTAAAAGGACGCGAAAATGCATCATGAAGGTAATGTAATCGGCCAAATGGGCCTCTTGGTACTTGGCCAGGTAAACTTGAAACTCTTTGTCAGACTCCATTGTCTCGTGTGATGCAGAGGGCTTCCGAGCCGTGCTTTTGAGAAGAGAGAGAAGCAGGAAGTGGCTTTTGATTGGCTTGAAGAATGTCGTGGACTGGGTCCTTTGCCGACGTGGGGTAAGTATTCTTTTCCATTCTCTAACATTGGTTTCAATCTTGCTTCGGTGGGCGCACCAGATGAAAGGCATTTTTAATCTTGACGCATTTTTTGGCATGACCGCTCTTGGGAAACTCATAACGAACCTTTCCTTTCCAGACGTCTTCAAACGCACTCTCTTGTTCACACGCTAGAATCATGTGTCGATGCTGTAGGGTACTCCCTCCATCACACAGACACCAAAAGAGTAATAGGACACATTGATCTCGAATCTTTTCCATTTCCCGGCGAAACGTATCAAACACATCCTGTTTTACCATAATGTGAAACCACACCCAATCTTGCCTCAAATAACTTTGAATCATTCCCCACACATCTTTTCCTATCTCCTCTTCCCACATGGCGGGTTTTTCAAGCAACGCATCATAAAACCCTACATATTCGCTCAATCTATCCTTGGTACGACCCAGCATTTCACGCGGCATGGGTTGAATGTGCCTACATCCACACACTTTCTCCCCCCTCTCCTCTTCCATCTTGGCCTCTTCAATGAAACGTTGCAAGCACGACGTGAGATGGTTCATGTTTTCAGGACGATTCTTTTGTCCATGAGGCCATAGTTTCTTTCCGAAACAAAATAGGCATTGCTTCCGATCCTCCACCTTATGTGTTTCGGACGCATGATTTTTATAAAAGTGAAGCACGGTCATGTGCTCCAGACATTCGGGACACTCTACCCGCGTACCAGAGCATCTATTGAGATGTCTGTAAAATGAAGTAGAGGATTTGAACATGTCTCCACGATCCCTCAAAGACGCTTGTGTCCTAAGCAAGCATTGACCTTATTTATCGTGGATCTGTTCTCGTTTCCTAACCCCCTTTGAGTTTCCTTCTTTGAATTTCCCTCTTGGAGTTTCTCCGTTTGAGCAATGCCCTTGGAAGGAGACGTGGGCCCTCAGACATGTCCCCCGTTGGATGGGTTTCATTGGATAGAACTCCCGTGGAGAGGCTTCCCTTCCATGATTCGTTCTTTCTATCCCCTTTTTTTCTGTTTCTTCAATTTTCTTATAACACGGTTCCATTTTGTTTCCCATCTCGAGTTTTTTAGCGAAAAAAGCACTCCACTTGACCCTTTACAGGCCTTTTTACCTGTTTGAAACAGGCCCAAAAAACAGGCCCATCGGCGTGAGTAATAGTTTAATAAGGAACCTTTTGTGTGTGTGTGTTCTAGTTCATGACGTCATGAATGGATGTGGGAGAGTGACATGAAAATGAATGGAATGAGAGGACAGGATGTAAAAAATATTGTGGCAGGTGTAAAAAAATAAATTCCAATGAAAGAATGAACCTTCTGTTGACTACTGCAGGATGTCATGAATGGATGTGAGTGAGTGTCAGGATGAAACATGAAAATGAATTGAATGAAAGGACATATTGCATTTTTTACACCTGCCCCAATATTTTTTACATCCTGTCCTCTCATTCCATTCATTTTCATGTCACTCTCCCACATCCATTCATGACGTCATGAACTAGAACACACACACACAAAAGGTTCCTTATTAAACTATTACTCACGCCGATGGGCCTGTTTTTTGGGCCTGTTTCAAACAGGTAAAAAGGCCTGTAAAGGGTCAAGTGGAGTGCTTTTTTCGCTAAAAAACTCGAGATGGGAAACAAAATGGAACCGTGTTATAAGAATATTGAAGAAACAGAAAAAAAGGGGATACAAAGAACGAATCATGGAAGGGAAGCCTCTCCACGGGAGTTCTATCCAATGAAACCCATCCAACGGGGGACATGTCTGAGGGCCCACGTCTCCTTCCAAGGGTATTGCTCAAACGGAGAAACTCCAAGAGGGAAATTCAAAGAAGGAAACTCAAAGGGGGTTAGGAAACGAGAACAGATCCACGATAAATAAGGTCAATGCTTGCTTAGGACACAAGCGTCTTTGAGGGATCGTGGAGACATGTTCAAATCCTCTACTTCATTTTACAGACATCTCAATAGATGCTCTGGTACGCGGGTAGAGTGTCCCGAATGTCTGGAGCACATGACCGTGCTTCACTTTTATAAAAATCATGCGTCCGAAACACATAAGGTGGAGGATCGGAAACAATGCCTGTTTTGTTTCGGAAAGAAACTATGGCCTCATGGACAAAAGAATCGTCCTGAAAACATGAACCATCTCACGTCGTGCTTGCAACGTTTCATTGAAGAGGCCAAGATGGAAGAGGAGAGGGGGGAGAAAGTGTGTGGATGTAGACACATTCAACCCATGCCGCGTGAAATGCAGGGTCGTACCAAGGATAGATTGAGCGAATATGTAGGGTTTTATGATGCGTTGCTTGAAAAACCCGCCATGTGGGAAGAGGGGATAGGAAAAGATGTGTGGGGAATGATTCAAAGTTATTTGAGGCAAGATTGGGTGTGGTTTCACATTATGGTAAAACAGGATGTGTTTGATACGTTTCGCCGGGAAATGGAAAAGATTCGAGATCAATGTGTCCTATTACTCTTTTGGTGTCTGTGTGATGGAGGGAGTACCCTACAGCATCGACACATGATTCTAGCGTGTGAACAAGAGAGTGCGTTTGAAGACGTCTGGAAAGGAAAGGTTCGTTATGAGTTTCCCAAGAGCGGTCATGCCAAAAAATGCGTCAAGATTAAAAATGCCTTTCATCTGGTGCGAACCATCGTTTACGTGAGTCAACCCAAATCATCGTGTGACAAGGGTGAGATTCCTGACAGCTTAAACAATCTGCAACATGGATCGCATTTTTACATCAATTGACCCTTACATCCACATAGTATTGCTTTTCTCTGTACCCTCTTTCCAGGATTAATAGAAAAATTACTGTGGGAGCAACTTGGAAATAAAAATGTTTCCAGTTGGGAAAAGGTTGTCAAGCGTGCACGGGATCCATGGCATAATGCAAGATGGGGGGTACCCATCCATGTGACGGGCTGGAAATTTTTAAATTGCGTGATTCCCTTGTATCCGCGCTACGAGGAAACGGAGGAATGCACACCTCTGAATTTGAATCTAAACAATAATAAAACATTGTATGTAAAGGAGGGAAACCAGGGAGCCGAGTGTTCATTTCAACGCATGAGAGACGAAATGTATGTGTTGTCTCGTAAACAACAAAATATGATGAATGAAGTCAAGAAAACAAAACAAGCATGTGCCATGGACCACAAGCTGATATTAAGGCCTAAGCTGGATGAAATGAAAGCGAAAAACGACCAAAGGCTCAACGAGATGAAAGCGAGAAACGACCTAATGGAAAGGGAAGGAGACTTGATTCAAAGGGAAAAAGACGTGGTGAAAACGATAGCAAATGAGTTGAACGCTAAAGTACAAAGCATGTCAGTCGAAAATGAAATATTGAAAGATTTGTTGGAAAGAAAAAGAGTGGACAGAATCTCTTCCAATACATGACGTTGGAACAACAATAGAGTAAAAAGGTTGCTTCGACCTCCTTCAGCCATCTCTAAACTTTCGCGTTCACTAGCAAACCTTTGAAACTAAATCAGGTGAGAATTTTTTTTTTTTTAGTGGGTTCGCTTTAAAAGTTTTTAAGCTTTCTATAACCATCATTTCATTTGCTAGTCTAGTTTATGGTGCCGTTTTTTTTTCAAAGTTTACTTGAAATTTTTTTGTATTTTCAATTTATCGTGCCAGACCATGCCATTCGTTTCGGACTCATGCTTTTGTGAACAAGATTGCTTACCGTGTTCTCGGGGAGAAGAGCCACCTCATGTTTGTGTGATTCACGTTTTATTGGAATCGATGGTGTTTCAAAAACGAATGGTGCACGGTGAACCCACTTAAGCAAGATTGAAAGACATTTTAGAGAATGGAAAAGAATATTTGCCCCGGGCCATGCATATGACGGACGAAAAGAATCAACGTTGGCAAAGGATGTATGATTTGATCCAGAGTGCGTTTACATGACCTCTATAATGCCTCCTCGTATCTTTCAGAATTAAATAAAGTTTGAAACATCTTTCAGAAGCAAATAAAGTTTGAAACATTTTTCAGAAGCAAATAAAATCTTGAAAAAAACTCTCTAAAAAAATTTATTTTTTTATTTTATTTTTATTTTTAGAGAGTTGGAATAGTTTTAAATTTTTTGAGCTCTTCAATCTGCTGAAAGTTGTTTAACAATTCTATTTGTATTCCCTCATTGTAAGCATTCAACAGAATAATTTTAAATACTTTGAGCTCTTCAATCTGCTGAGAGTTGTATTACAATTCTATTTGTATTCCCTGATTGTAAGCATTCATCAGAATAGTGTTAAATACTTTGGGCTCTTTAGTCAGTTGTCTATTCTCTGATTGTAAGCATTCATTCCTCAGAGTGATGTCTTCTTTAGAGACATTACTTTCTCAATTGGAACAAATTATTATCCCAGGTGTGCAGCAAGAACCTACATCACAGTTGTTTCCTTATAGACAAAGATTGCTACGTTTAGCGGGTATTGTGAAATTTCAAGAACTCTTGAACCAATATCCCCTTCCAATCCAGTTGGTACAGAACAAACATGGGCTTCAGATCTCGGATTGCATCTATAGTAGAGACAAAAATACCAAAGGCCCAGGCTGTTGTAATTGTTTTTATTTATTTGATGAACCCGAGAAATATTTTATTGTGAAACAATTGGATAAAGTCGTCGTACGAGATGGGACACTACATCCCAAAGAGTGTTTGACAAAATCTAAATGTCAATGTTGGAGAAGGGTATCAAGTCTACCTAAAACTCTCGAACCTTTATAAGGTTACAACCATTTGTTTCAAGAACAAATGTTGCACGGTGAGCCAACCAAAGTAAGGCTGGAAAAAATTTCCGATACCAAATGCAAAATAAAATCTTGACAAGAACTTTCTAAAGAAAATTTTTTTTAGAGTTAGGAGAGTGTTTAAAAAGGTTGAGCTTTCCACTCGAGCTTTCATTTTGTTTGCTGAGACATTTCTTATTCGTCCTTATGGCCTTGTTAGAATCTTTAATTGGTGAATTGGAAAAAAACATTCTCCCAGGTTTGCGAGACAACGTCTCACGATGGTCGTCTTATAGACGACGCTTGCAACGTTTAGCGGGTATTGTGAAATTTCATGAACTCGTGAAACAATTTCCTATTATCATCCAGGTGGTCTTCAGCAAACATGTATTCCATCTTTCCGATTGTGTCTATAGTGTGGATGAATGCACTGAAGGACCCGACACTTGCCATTGTTTTAATTTATTTGACGAACACGAGACATATTTTATGGTGAAACAATTCAATCATGTCATCGTACGGGATGGGTCTTTACATCATACAGATTGTTTGAGACGAGCTCAATGTCAATGTTGGAGACATAAAACTGTTGATAAGCTCACTACCCACCTTGACATGTCCCCTGCCATGGGATTGCTTACGGCGGGGAGACCCCATGATTCACGTTTTATGGATGGTGTGCCCACCGAAGCAAGATTGAAACCAATGTTAGAGAATGGAAAAGAATACTTACCCCGCGTTGGCAAAGGACCCAGTCCACGACATTCTTCAAGCCAATCAAAAGCCACTTCCTGCTTCTCTCTCTTCTCAAAAGCACGGCTCGGAAGCAATCTGCATCACACGAGACAATGGAGTCTGACAAAGCGTTTCAAGTCTACCTGGCCAAGTTCCAAGAGGTCCATTTGGCCGATTACATTACCTTCATGATGCATTTTCGCGCCCTTTTACAGACTTTGACACCTTCCGACGTAATTGCTCTCTTCCCAGTGAACCTGGGAGAACTTTTACGCAAAGTGTTTCCACGTCACGAGCCCCACGACCTGCCCACGTTCGAGTGCCTCACATATTCTGAACCCTCGGAACTGTACTGCGATTACCTCGAGCAGCAGGCTACCAAAGGCAAGGGGGCCTTTATTAAAGCCCTGTGGACGGTCTTGGCCATACCCAAGTTGTATCGATTGGCGTACAAGGCTTGGAGGCGACACGGCCCTCAACAGTTGACCCCCTGCATTCTATTGGCTCAAGCCGTGTTGGATGGGTGCTACGCGTTCAAATGGGCCAAAAGCTTCTTCCAAGTACCCGAGACGTGTTCAATCAGCCTGAGTCCGATGCATTGGCCAGAAAAGACACACTGGGGCCATGTATTTCACATGCGTTGCTTACTCCAACACCTGGAGGTGAGGAATACCTGTTCCCTCTGCAGGACACCCAACCCAATACGAGCACCGTAGAGGTGGACAGGTTTCCCCAGAAAAATGGGAGAATGATTGCTGGAAAGGAGCATAGCTCGGGACCAGTAATCATTCTCCCATTTTTTGGGCTACTCTCAATGTCAAGGTTGGAAACGACAAGAAAAAAAAACTTTTATTTTTAGAGGGGGTTAAGAACATTTTTCCACAAATAAAAAGAATGTGAGGCAAGTAAGTTTGAAAAGGGTCATTCCCGGAACAATTTTTCACAAAAAAAAAAAATGTGAGGCAAAAAGTTTGAAAAGGGTCATTTGACAAGTTTGAAAGATTTACAAAAAAGAAAATGTGAGGGTGAGGCAAGTTTGAAATATCTTTTGGTGTTGAAAATATCTTTCAGAAGCAAATAAAATTTACAACTGAATCTCTCTAAAAAAAATTTTTTTTAGAGAAATTGAGTTAAGAGGCAACTACTCGCAGCCAATCTTTTTTTCAAAATGACAGACACGGAAGATTTGTTTCACCTGTTGTCAACGCATGGTTCACCTTTGTCCTCCACTCCCATGGTTTCTGCTTCTCATGAACCTTCTTCTCCAGATGGGCAGAGACCACAAGATCCTCGACGACGTCGTTTTAAACCTTATCGACGAACCCCCTTATGCCTATCGATTTCCCCAGAACCATGCCCAAGTCTTTTTCCATACTCACGGTCTGGCCGTGTTGTGTCTCCGAGACCATGGTTTCACGCTCACCAATGGTGTCGTCTCGTATGCCTCGGATCGGGTCGGTGCGAATGAATTGTTCAACTCTTTACATTATCTCAATGTCGGTACCCTTTGTATGACCGACTCACGTTCCAATCAAGAATTTAAAGATATTCAAGCGCAATGGAGAGCTTTCAGTCCTTTCAAACGCACCCCCGTCATGCTCTTGAAATCCCATCCACGGGGAGAATGCCCCTTTTGCCACCAGACGCAATGTCATCGTTGGATTGCCGTGCAAGGCATGTGTGCCATTCTCCACCATCCTCTCAACCCCATTTTTCAATCGCATCCTGTCTGAAAACGTATAAAAGTAGGACTCGTGTCGACGCTTCTCCTCAGTTTACAGCATGGATGCCTTCCCAGAGCACCTTTCCTCCACCGTTGTGCCCGAGACGTTGCCCGAGAAACCCGATGCGTTGGAATATGCCACTCGGCAGGGCCAAGTTCGAGCGGGCATCCTCTACCAAGAGCCCCACGCGAAACGAGTGTTTACCTTATTTTGCAAGGATCATTGGCATAAAAAAAGACGTTTATGGATAATTTCAAGCGTGCCGTGATGGAAGCCAAGCATGTCAACGCATTTAGACCCCTCGATATCCTGTGGGAAAAAGTGTCCAAAAGCCTCTTGAAAAATCCAGATCGTTTGCTCAAAAATACTGACAAGAGGATGGTCTTCATCTATGGCAACATGTTTTTTGTGAAAAAAGACTTTACCTTTGGTTTGAGAACGGTGCACCCCGGAGAGGTGCATTTCATTCAAACGACGCAGGTGCCCATGCTGTTCTACGAATTGCCCCCTCCAGTCTCCAGTGCCAAGCCCAACCCAATGTGGCGAGGAGGAGTTTTGAGCCCAATGACCAAATGCTCTACCATCGGACCATCTTGGAGCCCCACACGGCGTATCCGATCCCAGCTGGAACCCACTACATTATGTTGACGGTTTAAAAAACAGCCTTTGGTCTGGACATTATCCCCGAATCTTTCTCCCTCAGCTCATTCAGAAGGGATTCTACTTGGGGGATTTCCGAAAAATGAAAATGTTTGATCAAACCCCATACAAGCTACCTCCTCCTACCCTGGCTCATGGACTGAAGCGACCTTTGAAGGAGACGCACCCACCCAAGAAACGAGGGCGCATCATGAGACTTGTGCAGATTCCAGAGCCTATAGAAATTCCAGAACCTGTGCAGATTCCAGAGCCTATACAGATTCCAGTCCCTGTGCTAATTCCAGAGCCTGAGCTACTATATCCAGTCCCTATGCACATTCCAGAGCCTCAGCTACTCTATCCAGAGCCTATACAGATTCCAGAGCCTGAGCTACTCTATCCAGAACCTGTGCAGATTCCAGAGCCTGAGCTACTCTATCCTGTGCAGATTCCAGACCTTGAACAGATTCCGGAGCCTATGCAGATTCCAGAGCCAGATACTGCTTTGATCAACAAGCTCCTGTCGTCCGTCTATGAACAAGAACCACAGGTGCTCCACCTGGTCCCCTCTCTCTTTGATGAAAACAATGAGCCCATCGCCTTCCTGGATGCTTTTGAAAGAGATTTGGCGATGAAGCCCCTGGACTTGTCCATGCCCAAACTCCCCTCTTGTAACAAACCTTCCATTGGATTTAAAGCGATTCAACCCATGAAACTGTCTTGTAGATAATTAATAAAAAAATTTTTTAAAACAAGTCTCATTCTTTGTGTCAAAAAACCCAAATCTCATTCTTTGTGTCAAAATGATACAACATTTATTGGACCAGTGTCGACATTGCACGACGATCGTGTTTGGAAATTTGGGTCGCTGGCCAGATCGATTCACGTATTACGAGTCAGACGATCCTTACACCATCCTTTTTAAGCCCAATTTTGGTGTGCACGTTCCTCGGTCGTTTGGAAAAACCGTGGTCGTGTTTACGAGTCATTTGGATTTGACGTGGGATGCAGGAGTCGATTTAAATTTCTTTCAACTGGGTCGTCCCCCGTCTCGCCGAGTTTTGGACGCCCAACAACCTCACAATAAGGAGGCCTATCCGTTGAATCTCACGGATTGCACGCGCCTAGCGGATGTGTACGTGAGATTATTAACGTGGTTGGACGATTGGGAAATGCATCGAGACGAAAACCTTCCTTGGCGCCTGGTGTGTCCCCAACCCTGGAAACGGACTTTGGAACCCCACGTGGAATGCTCGCATCAAAAGGCCTTGGCCCATGGGATGCCAGTTGACGTCACGCTCCTCGAGCATATATAACGCCAGCCTCTAGCCAGCAGAATCATTCTTTCTCAGAGGAAGCAACATGTGTGTCTATTTTGCTCATGCCAACTACTTTCACCACCAGGGAAAGCCAGTGCCCATCGAGTTGTCTATATCCACCCTTCCCAGGAATGGCAGTGATCCTCAAGTGCTCTGCATTACCGTCAACCATGACGGACTCATCTCCACGCCCCGAGACATGCGATACAATGCCTGCAAAAACGCTCGTCTTAATCTGGTACGTCCTTTGCCCAAGAGTGTGCCTGTAGAATACCTACCCTATTGCGTGAGGGGCATAGTGGACCCAGGAGGCCTCACTGTCGTGAAAAGCGCAAAGCAGCAAAAAATTTTTAAAGAGTTAGGACTCGTCACCGTATGCTTGGAGATGCTGTCCAAATTCAACACCCTTTGCGATGGCCCCTTTCCCAACCCGATGCATGATGACCTCCACGAGGAAGGGGACGTGTCACACTGCACCATGCTGAAATCTTTTCAATTTGCAAAATACCTGCAGCAGTTTAACAAGTTGCAGGCGGAATGGAATGACAAAGTTTCATCTTTGATAAAGTGAAAAAAAATTGCCCATAGGCCCGAAAAAAGGGGGACCCAGTCGACACCAAAGTCGACTCGGCCCCCTTTTTTGGATAAAGGAAGGTGCCAAGGTTGGAGAGCCTCTCTTTTTAAAAATTTAGTACTTTTTCCCCCCAGCCAATAAGAATCGATTCACTTGACCCCCCAGAGTATAATAGGAGAGACATGAGCCGCCAGAGACATTCTCTCTACAATGCAACATGTCTCCACTAGCCTTTTTTGCTCATGCCAACGTGTTTCATCGTGGGGGTAAGCCTGTCCCCATCGAAGTCTTCATTGCCAGCATTTTGGAGGATCCACAAGTAATATGCATCACCGTGGATCATTCCAATTTGAGGACGACCTCGAAAGATGACCGGGCCAATCGTTTCATCAACGAACGTCTCCATCTGAAAAGCCACCTGCCTGGATCCGTGCCCCTCGAATACCTCAGCTTTTGCGTCAGGGGCAAATTTTGTTACCTGGCGCAAGGAAATCGAGGCCTCATCGTGGACAAGGGAACCGACCAGCGCAAAATCTTTGAGCAGCTGGGACTCTTTACCATCAACCTGAAGACTCTGCCAAAGTTCCAGGACCTCCATGACCGTACTCTGCCAAATCACCTGCACGATGAGATGCACGAGTATTATGATGTATCCGAGTGCACCATGGTAAAGTCTTATCGTTTTGCTCGTTATCTGCAACATTTCAACAACCTGCAGGCCGAATGTAAGAAACAAATGGCTGATTTGGTAGAGTAAGTGTGGAAAATTGGACTGAACCGAAAAAAGGGGGACGGAATCGACACAAGAGTCGACTCGGTCCCCCTTTTTTTGGGTTAAGGAAGGTGCCAACGTTGGAGGGCCTCTCTTTTAAAACTTGTACTCAAACGATGCACAAAGATACATTAAAAAATAGTTTCAAGGTCGTCGACCAAGATGTCTCAAAATACGTTAAGAGATTAGTTTCAAGGTTGAAAAGCGTCAACCAATAGAAATCGTTTCACGTGACCTCATTAGAATATATAAAAGGTGAGCAGCCAGCAGCTAGAAATTAGATTACTTCTGACTGCAGTAGACATTTGTTTTGTTTTTTTGTTAAAACTGTCAGGTTTGGGTTGGTATTGGATATTCCAAATCTGGCAGTTTTGACGGAAAAAGACTTTTCATGGCAACAGGTCAATGCTACATGTTTTTCGTTAAGACTGTCAGGATTTGGCGTCATGTTGAAAATTCCCAAATTCTGGCAGTGTTATCGGTAAATGTTTTTAGCCAAAATCTTCAAAAAAAATCCGAACGTTAGGGGATGACTGGGTCCCCTTTTTTCGGGCCACATGATCCACCAAGATTGGAATGCATCTTTTTAAAAACCTGACACAAAAAAATTTGACTTGCCTGCTGGCTGCCAGTTGAGACCTCCTTGACACGCCAAGATTGGAAGGCTTCATGTCGTGAGATGGCTCGTCCCCTTCCACACCCCTATTGGAATGATTCTCCTGGTTTTCTCGGCATACCAACGTTGCATTGTCTACATTTCATGGATCGCTGCTTTCACCAAGCTTGAAGCATCTCCATTTCACTTGTAGATCACCCCCTGTCATGCCTCCATTTCATTTGTGAATCACCCCCCGTTTTAATCATTCATCTGGGTTGAAACTTTTTTTCTCGCGCCCATCCAAAATATATTTTCGGAGGAAATTGAAAAAAGTTCGTTTGTTCATTATCCAATGTTCTTTGGGATAAAAGGAGGGTATATTGGGGTGGGAGCTGAAAAGGCAACAGAAGGGACAAAATGCATGCAAAAAGAGCCATTCCGAAGGGGAATGTCGACTTTTGGACAGACTTTCGGACAGATTGGGTTGGGAGCTGAAAAGGCAACAAAAGGGACAAAATGCATGCAAAAAGGGCAATTCCAAAGGGAAAGGTCGACTTTCGGATAGACTTTCGGACAAACTGGGGTGGGAGCTGAAAAGGCCACAGGAGGGTAAAAAGAAGGGGACACAAGGCATACAAAAAGAGCCAGGTCGACTGGAAACGGCGGGGGGAGGTGAAAAAAGAGCCATCCGAAGGGGGACTGGAAACACAACGTAGGGGGTGCATTCAAAAAGAGTCGTGGGGCCTAAAGCACAACGGGAGGGGAGGCGGATGCATTCAAAAAGAGCCGTGGGACCACAACGGTGAGGGACTGGCAAAAACAACCGAGGATCCTTTCAAAAAAGGTCGTTTTCCGTGTTCAATCATTTTTTGAAAGGGTCACGGTGCTCAACTTTTAAATCGACCGACTGTATCCCTTTCTCTTCTTCTGATCAACATTCACCGTGATCTGTTTGCCCAACTTTCAAATAACCACATTGTTATTCTCGACTTTCAAAACCTCATAAGGACCTTCTAATTTCGGCTTGAATTCACCGACTATTTTTTTAATAGCCGTTCTTAAGGGATGCGTTTGAATCAGTACCAGATCTTTAACTTTAACATTAACCTCCCGTCTCCTCTTAACACTTTCCAAATTTTTCTTGCTGCATCTTAATATTTCTCCTCGCCTCCTCAAATAATTTTCCGATATTACTAAACATCAAGTCTGTTCCCTCCATTTCCATCACTAACTTCTGAAATGGGGTAATTAGGTAATTGAAATGGGGCAACCCAAAAATAACTCTGCTGCCGTTTTACCCGTTGTTTCGAGAACAGCCGTTCGAATGGCATACGCAAACTCCTTGAGAAATCGGTCCCTGTTTTGGTGATTATCTTCTACAAAACTAAAAATCATTTGTAGAAGAGCACGGTTAACTCTCTCCGTTTGATTTGATTTCGGTCTATACACGACTGTTTTTACATGCTTTACGTTCAATCTGTGACATATGTGCTCAGAAACTTCGGAATAAATTGGGGACCATTATAACTATTCCTTTTTATAGGAGCTCCATAACGCGATATATAATTTTTGAATAAGGCATTTGCAATTGCTTTAGCAGAGGTTTTCTTTAAGGGTACAATTTAGATCCACTTAGGGAAATTGTCAGTTATTATTAAAATAAATTTATAACGTTCCGGTCTAGAATCTGGGCATGGACCTAATAAATATAACGATATTATTTCGTTTGGATAATTTGTTACTATATGTATTCAGTTACCAGCTGGTAGCGCATGTTTATAATTAATCGTCTGGCACGTGTCACTGGTGAAAACGTATTTATAAATATATTTTCTCTTAAAGGGAAAGTAGCAAGTGTCTCTCGTTCTTAGGTAGGTTTTCTTTTTACCTAGATGTCCACATGGGCATCGTGATGTCGCATCAAAAGTTCAATTTGCCGCTTCCATTTGCTCCAATCGGCAACTCCCACAAGCCTTTCTATATGAGCTTTGAATTCCATTTCAATCTGTACACGTGTTTAGGCCTAACAAATACACGCGGTATTTTAACATATAATTTTTTAAAAAAATCTTTTCCACAAAGGCATTTAACAAATCTTAGCGATTTATGGGCCTATTACCTGTTGCAGAAATTCTTTGCTGTAAGATTTAAACGATTTATTAAGTAAAGATTCTAAGCACAAAGAAGCACTCAGCAATGTTTAGAGAAGAATGGTAAACACTAAAGATGTTACCAGATGTTTCACTAGCAATACAACAAAATGACTAAGATTAATTTGATTATTACAATATTATTCAGAAGATATTTTTGCTAGTTTCAAATTCCAGCAAAAACCCTGGAAAGTTATCAAAGATAAATTAAAACTTACTATTAATGACTTAAGCAAGTTAAAAGATATACCAAAAGAGCAAATATTGAAAAACTGTCAAGATTTACACACAGTCCTGCGAGTAGGTGAGAGCAGTGACTTCCAACCTTACGAATTACAAAATATGATCCCAAATTTACCGAACACCATTACAGACGTGAAACATTTGCTACAATATGTCATTTGAAAGAAATTTCCCCAAATATTTACATTGCCATTGGAATTTTGTTAAGATTACTTGCATGTACCGCTTCCACGGAAAGGAGGTTTTCAAAATCAAAACTGATAAAAAACTTATTTAAGAAAGAAAAAATAAGAAACATTTGTAAGGCTCAGGAAAGAATTTCAGCTTTGGCAGTGTTATCTATTGCAGCACATATAGCATCTAAGATAAATTATAAACCAATCATTAACGATTTCAACAAAACTAAAAGTAGAAAATTTCTGTTTCTTTATTTTTTTTTCAATATTGTTTAATGTGCCAAATAAATATGAGTAAAAAGTTTGTTTTTTTTCTTATGAATAAATATTGGTTTTTTATTTTATAAACCCTCTTCTTACGCCATCATAAGGCCTCACGAAATAAATCTTGTCCACATTAAGCTCAGGTCTCGCGCCGCCACTGGAAACGACTTCACATCCACAACAAAACTACAGCATTTGTTATCGTATTAGAAAGAGTTGCTTAAGAGCGTCGTTGTCGCTGCGAAAGATTAGGGGAATACACTGACTACTTTTACTGTGGTGTTATGTTTTTAGAAAAACATAAACGAGAGCACACCGAGGAGTAAATTATAAATTCGTTGTTCACTCTGTATGGAAAGGATTTGAACCCTCAAACCCTTCCCATGCGTTCGCTTCTGTATTATCAAGATGAGTAGCGTAACTAGGTAACCAAAGGCCCTGATAGTGAAAAAACAAAAACCAACCCGAGGGCCTTATTTTGGTTGGGCTTTAGGAAGTAAAAATGTATTAGTATCTTTAATACACAAAGCTACTAATTAAGTATCATAAATAAACATCAGCCCTTTATCACGCTATGCAGAACATTCGAAGTGGCCGCGGTAGCCTAGTGGTCAAGGTAATGGACTCGTGGCTGGCGCGTCATGAGTTCGAACCCAGTACCACTGAAGACCCACCGTGTAGAGGAACAATGCCCGTTGAATCTGTCGAGAGCTGAAACATCTTCCCGTTGGTGTGTTGTAGTTGTTAGGAGAGGCAGTGTCAGCTCAGGTATCGTCCTCGTCACATGACCATGGCTCAAAATTACGAGGTTCGTCGCCAAAAGCCCTCGTGTAGCTGGACAGTGTGATTCACTCACTCACGCAGAACATAGGAAAGTAAAGCTACTTACAATTCTTATATGTATCTGTATGAGTTTTCTTGTGTGAACTTTAATGATTAGCTAGCTTCTATTTAACATGTGATAGTCAGGAAATGATGCAAAAAATATGCAGGAAAATGAAATAATATTATAATTATTTTTTAAAGACACAAATAGCTTATTGTAAACAATATTGTTATTAAAAATAAAATTACCAAGAAGAAATATCTTCCTGTGAAGGTTTAAAATGCATTTTTCATGGAGCTTGAAATTTATTTTCAAATAGCACTTGTAAAAACGAAAGAAACTGAAAAATAACATAATTTTTTCAATAAGTAAAGTTGGCAACACCATACACACAAAGGAAGGAATTTAGGGGAATTCCCACAAGTTCAAAATTACTTTCAATTGAATTGTTCTGATTACAGTTATGTTGTAACCTTTTATATTTATATCTTAAATGTGGGAGAATTTGTCTGGCTTGGTGGTCAGGGTCCGAGGGTCTGCTGAGCTTGAGGACCCCGGTGCACGGCACCGGCTAGCTCATTGGTAGCTACCCCACTGATCAAGATTACTCGGAACTTCATCTCTACAGAAAAAATCTAGCCCTTGTCTCTATTCCCCCTCCTCTTTCAGAGCAATCATCCTCTCTCTAACTACTTAATAATAACACAAAACAAAAATAAAACAAAACATTTTTATGTTGCCAATGAGAAAGAACAACTTTTCCAAGATGAATAATTTGCTCAGTATCTCATTCCTTCTTTTCATTAATAATCTTAGAATCATTCAATATTAGTTTAATTTTGAATGATATCCATAAATATTCCTTCTAAACAATGAAATATTTTCCTGTAAATTTAATCTCAGAAAAGAGGAGGGTGGATGGAATTTAATATTTACATTTGATGGCTTCGTAGTTATTTAACTCTAACCGTCATACAACCTGACATCGGCATTTATCGTTTGTTTTCGAGGAAAACAATAGTCACATTTAATCATTAAAAGTATCTCTTCTTTTCGAATCATAATTTATTAAATTCCAGAAATGAGTTCAATTGGAACTGGATATGATTTGTCAGCTTCTCAATTTTCTCCCGATGGTCGGGTGTTTCAAGTTGAATACGCTCAAAAGGCTGTTGAAAATAGTGGGACCGCCGTTGGACTTAGAGGTAAAGATGGAATTGTTTTTGCTGTAGAAAAACTTGTAACCTCGAAGTTGTATGAAGCTGGTGCTAATAAGCGTCTCTTTACTGTTGATCGACACGTTGGTGTTGCTGTAGCTGGCCTTATTGCCGATGCTCGACAAATAGTAGAAACAGCACGAAGTGAAGCTGCTACTTACAGGTCCGATTATGGAGAAGCTATACCCCTGAAATTTTTAAAAGATCGTGTAGCTATGTATATGCATGCCTACACTTTATACAGTTCTCTTCGTCCGTATGGAGCGAGTGTAATATTAGGTGCCTATGAATATGATGGTCCACAAATGTATTGTATAGATCCATCTGGTACGTCATGGGGTTATTATGGTTGTGCTATAGGTAAAGCAAAACAAGCTGCTAAAACAGAAATGGAAAAGTTGAAATTGAAAGACATGACCTGTGAACAACTAGTGAAAGAAGCTGCAAAGATAATCTATATTGTGCATGATGAAGTGAAAGATAAAAACTTTGAGTTGGAACTGAGTTGGGTTGGAGAAATTACAGAGGGAAAACACATACTTGTTCCAAAGAATGTGTTTGAAGAGGCTGAGAAATATGCTAAAGATGCTGTGGAAGATGACGATTCTGATGAAGAAGCATAAGTCAATTGTATGAATTGTCCTTTGCATCAATTTGAATCATTTATTAGTCTCATGTAATGTTATTGAATTTTCTATAAATAATTTAAAATATTTTAATATTGTCATTCATTTTCTTGTTGGATATAATTATGTTTCATACTTTTTTTTATTGATCAATTTGGTACTTACATATTATCACAACAATCACCATCTCGATTAACTCGACAAGTTGGTAATCCTGATTTCCTATGTGTTGTACACACTGAATTGGGAATCAGGCGTTTTTTTTTCATATAATGTTCCCATTAGTTTGCGATAATACGCAAGTACCTTTTTTTTAAAATATTGGTTATGTCAGCCTTAACTGAAGTAGAATGCTAAGGAACCTTTATGATAATCTCAATGAGTTGCTTCATGTTATCAAAGAAAAGTCCTTAATTGTGAAACAAAAAAAAAAATGTTGTTTTGTATTTTATTAAAATTTGAATTTTCTAATTGATTAATGTATTAAATAGTTATTAACTATAACAATAACACAAAAACATCTCTTGTTCTTTGTACTTTTTTTCCCGTAAATTATTATTTTTCATTTTATGCCAAACATTTAGAATAGTTGTAATTACAAAAATATAGACCTAAATCACATTATTCAAACACGATATATTCTAGTGTTCTTTATATTTGCTTATGGAAGGGAATTAAAAAAAATTTTGCGAATATAATATATGGGTTTTCTGTGTTGGAATGTTGTTATGGAAAAGGATAAGTGATTTTTTTTTCTCTGAATCATAAATTTTTCCTAAAATTCATTTTGATATATTTTGGGTACAAAATATATCACTTAATTATCACTTCCATTATTGGAATAGAATTCCATTTTTAATATCATTCTAGAATGAATAAATAGCTTCCATTGTTGTCCTTTTTCATGCAAACTGCTATTCACCAGAAAGCAGAAACGAATTTATGCATTTCTATAGCCATTTTTCCCTGTTATATATTTATACAGTATATATAATATTCAGAGCATTTGTAAACATTTCAATTGTACAACAAAAATTTTGTCATAGCTTTTATAATGCAGAAAATCTGGGTGTTAAAGTGGCCAATTCGACTATCCAACCAAAAATACTTTCATTTGCTAGATTAAATATTTTGTCCTGCAATATGTTAAATTTTAAGTGATCAAAAATTTGAAGCATTTTCCCCATTTATTCATGCTATTGTTTTTGCATACTAAAAAAGTGTTCTTTTCCTTCTATATATTTTTAATTATAAGATGTAATTTTCAAATGTATTCATTATGATTTGCATGCATCAAATTTATTATTTTCCCTTGTAGATTTACAGCTAGTTTTATATGAACGAATGCAAAGAAAAGGAGTAACACTTTTTCAAAATTTTATTGTGTACTGCATTTGCTAAATTCATAATTAGTAATATTAAGTTTTACTTCATTATTCAAAATTAAATTTTGGTTTGGATCCTATTTTAGTTTACTACTTGATGCTGATTTTTTTTAAGAAATTGGATATTAATGTAATTTTCCAGAATATTTGTATTTCTCCCATCATCCTGACGTTACTACTGAGCAAGAAATGAGGATATTATATATTTTAGATCCCCCATTATTTCTACTATTTAAATACATAACAATCACTTTGTATTTATTCATTTCTTTTATTGCACAATGGCAGTTTTGTTTTGGTCTAATCCATTTTAGTTTTTATGTCAGCCATCCATTAAGTGAAAACATTATAGAATTTATTCATGCAAGCTATGCTTAATCCCAAAATTCAAACATGAAAGAATATTTTGTAATTTTTCTGGACCAAGCTAAAATTTAAGAAAATATTTGCTTTGTGATTTATTAAAGTAATAGTTTTATTATAAAAATATTTGTACATTTTCTTTTACAAATTTATATTCTATTTTTTAATTTGTAGTTTCCCTTATGGGTTATTATAATCTCTCATCTTTATTAAAGAAGAATGAACATTAATATTTGAAATATTATGCATCAGGATTCTTAACAAAATTCTTAGTAGAGAAGTATGAGATGTAATCAAGATGTATCGGACTTGAAGCCAGGAAAAAAAAGGTACTATATGTTGATTCCATGCTATTAGCAATCTTTAGCAAATTGGAGGACACCTTTCAGTAGACATAATTTTTAAAACCAATTAATGTAAAATGGCATATTTGTCGTTCACAAATAAGACTTTTTTTTCTGTACCTTGTTTTGTTTGTAACTGCCTTTTGAAACTGGGGAGGGTTTTTTGCCTCACGCCCTGTATGAGAATATGTGTTATCCTGTAAGAAAACATTTTGAATGCTGTTCATAAATGGCAACTTAACTCACCCAACTGATGTACAAATTTGCAGTGACAACGAGAGTGCTCCTGGTATCAGGAAATTGATTCCCAGACCATAACTCTAGTTGTGAATCCAGTGTGTTTAGGTTTTAAACAGGTCGGTAGCAAGCACTCACCTGGCCTCTTTCTAACCAATATATAGTCATCACTGGCCCCAAGGCATAACTGACTTTCATCAGAAAACGACATCTCCATTTTGTCTAGCTTGACAACACTGATGTCACAAAAATCAGTGGAATGCTACAGGGCACCTGGCTCGAAACTGTCCTTGAAATAACCTATCTGTAGCAGTTATTTGCATCATTGTACTGCCAACTGCAGTGCAGTGACATAATGAATGATAGTGTGATGTGCCACAACCAAACACTAAAGTCTTCCCTCTCAGTAATAGCCTGGAACCCAATTTTAAGGCAGTACCTTTCCTTGACCACTGCTTAGAACAATCATGTGCAATAGATTTATTCCTGGCAAGTCTCAGCGTAAAGAAAATCCATCTTTTCTTAGCTCTATTACATGATTTCATTCAAACAGTGAGCTGTTAATAATGGCTTTTTTTTGTCTTAAAGGCATTTTTGACTAACATCAACTTACTATGTCAAATCTTAACAATAATGTTCACAAAGTTTACAGTGCATATTTATAGCAAATCTGGTTTGTGCATGTTCATAGTGGTTCTATAGTTATGAGCATAGAACGAAATTTGAATAGACATCTTTCAGATGTGTAAACACATCTATCAAATTTCATTTAACTAGCACAACTCTACCCTGGTGTTGGGATTCTTTTTCATCAATGTAACTAGTGATTGCAATATTGGATCAAAAGTTCATTACAAGTACTCAGTATTTCTCAAAACTTGATACCGGTATTAGAAATTTTAGAAAAAGAAAGAAAACAGGTGTTTCTTTGTTTTTCTTGCCAGTTTTATTAGAGAGTGTAAATATCACAAGAAATAATTAGTAACTTATAAATTATATAACAGTATATAAGGAATCAGAAAAAAGTAAAGGAACATCTTATTTTGTAAATTACAAAAAAAAGTGTAAATATCACTATTCTGTGTTATTACAAATATTTGTAATGTGATCTTAAAAAACATGATGCATCAATTGCACTGTCATTGAGCCTGGAACGCAATTTAGTGCTATAATTTCATCCAAATTATCTTTTTTTTCTTCAAAATAATTTAAAATCCTTGATGGTTTGGGCTTATATTTGTATATTCATCGAAATTAGATTCTTTCCTCTTTAACAAATTTGTATTATGTTTCGTTTTGGAATGTATATGGAGTCTGCTTGTACTTCCTCGATTCACTTTAATAACTCTAGAACATTTTTTACACTGTGCCACCACATACTTATCATCATATAAATAATGAAACCAAACCGAAGTATTATCACCTGATTTTTAATGTTCATTATTACAGGTCATTATTTATGAGTATATATATGTAATGAATCTGAAAACTTTTTGAACCGAAAAGTATGATATAACAAATACAATGTGTGAATAACACAATCTCAGGAATTTAAAAAATATCGATATATTATAAATTTTCTTCACAAGTATGACCTTGGTTTCTCAGATACGAATACAAGACTGACGAATATCAGACTCAGTTGTAATAGAACAGTTTGGCCTTTTATGATTCAGATATTAATTGTTGTATAATTCTGAAGTGATGCTACTTCAAGTCATCTACCAGAATAATTAAATTTTGTTTAAAATGAAATACAGATAGATTTTGTGTCATTCAGACCATATAATAAAGTTTCAGTAAGCATGGTAGAATTCATACTGTGTGTAGAAGTTATAAATAGAAACACATCAAAATATAAGAGCTAATCAATATCTTATTTATGCTTTAAAGTAGGGTTTGATTTACCTCTAAATTATTTTTTGGCAGTTAAAATTTTATATTATAATGTTAATTTTTGCATGTTATAAAAATTCATCATTTTTATAAGCAACTGAAATTTTGAGACTTAACCATAAAAATGTTGATTTCTAAAAGATTATTGGGAAAAACTGAACAAGTGATTTAATAATTATTTAAGATGATCATTACAAAACTCAAAAATTTTTTTGACAAACATATTTATTTAAATTAGTGCATTGTCATCACATATGAAAAACACTAAGTTGTTTATTTTAAAAACATAATACAATTTTATTTTTAGATCAAGACTTAGTGAAAAAAATTACAAATCATTTTCCAAAGCATCATTAAAAATAACTTACATAATTTAAATCTAAATTAATTTAAGAGAATTGAAATGTGATTAACATTCATTATCATTCAGTATAGAAAACCTAAATTTATCTGTTTTTGACATTCCTTAAAGACATTAAATATGTGTCAACATCAATATTACCTTTCTTAATGTCTTTATGTTTCATACTTGGAACTGAAAAAAAAAAAATTATTTTTTTTACATGAAAAATAAAAGTTTTAAAAATATTTTTCTGCAAAAATTAAAAATAAATCTTTGTTTGTAGGACAGAATTCTTTCAAATAATTCTAACAAACGTCCCAGTTTAAGAAGGACAAGAGAACTATTATATTTAAAGTGTGCAATGTGAACTTCTAAAACTTGCATACAATCCTATCTTTGTAAAAACAAAAATATTCATGTGGAATATGCTACAGAAAAGCAAAACAGAGAATGTTTTTAAATGAAGGCAATGAACATTATTATATAGTTGAATGACTATTAAAAATTTTCAACTTAAAAGAAGTTCTAGGATTAATCATTAATATAATTTTTTTTTTATAAAATGCAAGGAAATTAAATAGCTTTTAAGTCAAAGGCATAATTTTCCAAGTGAAGATCCTGATTACAAACAGAGGGATATATATATAAATTTAGGTTCTCTACACAAAATAAACCAGTGTAAAAACAATATCCCACCTAAGACAGCAATGTAGTTCTAATACATTTTTAAGCCACTTAATATAAATTCCACAATTTGCAAACATTCTAAATTAGATTTCTGTGAATATAAAAGCAATCTCAATTAGGAAGCAAATATAAAATGCTTCATGCATAAATGGTAAAAGAATAAGAATAAAGCTGTATAACAAATTTTGCACATTCATGTTTTCAAATGAAAGGACTGTCAAAAAATATTCTGGAAATACTTCAAACAAATTTTATAATTTTCATTCTTTTTACCTCTTTGTTAAAGATTAAAAAAAAGAAAGAATTTTAACATAATCTAAGATCATTGCTTTCAGAGTCCACATTTGTACAGCCAGTAAAAAAAAATATTTTCAGCTAGATTCTTTTAAAACATTTTCATTTATGAAATGGATGCATTAGCTAAAAAATTACATTAGATTTTCCGAATCAGAACACCTAAAATGTATTAGCACATATTTTACAGAAATATTTATATTCAATCAACAAAATACAGAAAGAAATAACAATAGGAAAATTTTAATAATTTTTATTGAAAAATGCAAGTTTCACAAGAAAACTGCATATTAAATAAAACAGACAAATGTTATTTCTGTTAAAACATTTTTTTTATCACAGAGATTTTAGAATTTTTAATACAGTATTTTAAGACTTTTTAAAAATATTTTACCACTAACTGATAAAATGGTATACTTTTAAAACTTCTGGCTAATTTTACAAATTCTTTCAAAATCATTTCAATGAAGTCACAATATTTGACTTCACAAAATTTTATGCAGTGAAGTTTTTCTCTTTTTGTATAGCTAGACATAATTTTTTAGATTGTCTTCCATAAATATGAAATAAAAGTATGGAGGTAAAACTTTACGGACAACTTTTACATTCCAAGTAAATTACAAAAGTAAAAGCCTTTTTCCCATAAACTGCCTCTTCCAATCCTTGACATATATATAAATGTGAAATAAATTTTTTTTTTAATATTGATAACAGTAAATACAAAAATGTATACTTATAAAATATTACAACTACAAGAAGGATAAAATGCATAAAAAGCTAATGATATGAATATGATATGCACAGAGAACAAATTTGTAGAATAGAAAACATTTGAAATACACAAACGAAAATATATATAAATTAAAAGGGAAGCAAATCATTAAATGCGAGAGCACAAAAAATTTATTTTGTTAAAAAATGATAATATTGATTACTTTGTGTTTAATAATTAAAGAGTTCATGTCTTTTGAAGATATATTTTGAAAATTACATTTTTAACAATTAGTAATTAATTTGGTAATAAATTAGTGTCCTTTATTAAGTCTTGAGCAAGTTTTTTTTTGTTAGAATCTATTTCAAATAAACTTTTATTTATTTGCTAAACATTTTAACTATTTATTCACCAAACTGTTAATCATAAAGGGAGGAGGAGGAAACAAAACCCCTTAGCAAGTTGATAGATGTTTTACTAACTATCTGATCAAAGGCAAATATTCTTAATGAACACAAGATGCAAAATATTGAGTATTAAAAAAAAAGGTGCAAAATAAGTGGGGTCCTTTGCCCAAACTTTTACAGTTTTTTTTTTTTTTTTTTCCCCATAGCATAACATTCAAATTTTAAATTACAGCCTAATTAAGCAAGAATATATTGTTTTCTTCCAAAGTAAATTTGACAAAGTTAAGTATGCCAAAAAATAATTTACTGAAAACAGTAGATATTTCTTGTTCAAAGGAATTTTAAAAAGGAGTTAACTTCAAATTTTCCAAAATTATTTTATTTGATGTCGATCATTTTTTTAAAGAAAAAAAATGCCCCCCTTTAGCTACTTAGTGCAAATTAGAAAGCAACTACAAAATAATTTAATTATTGATCATTTCCAATGTATTTTGTTGGAATAAATGAAAAGTATTTCACTAAAGCACAAATTATATATACTTTAAATAAGATATTACTCACTATACAAACAAAGTAAAATATTTATCAATACAAATGCTTTTTAACTAATTAAAATAAAAAATTAAAACTTCTAAAAATAAATAACATATATGGCACCTAAATCATTCAGAAAAATGAACAGTTGTTTCATTTATCTGCTATAAACATCAATCAAAACAAACTGATTAAGAATGGTAGCAGTATTAATTTTAATCACAAATGGGTCAGCCAACATTTCAAATTACCCAAGTAAGAAATTAACAAAAATACGAACTTATTTATTAATTGAAATCCACTGAGTTAAACATAAAGAAATAAAGTATTTATAAAAAATTACAATTGGTGAAAACATCACAGTAGTAGAAAATAAAGCTAATGATCTAAATGATACACAGAGAAAATAAGAAAAACATTGAAATTTTTAAAAAAGAATATGAGAAAAAAGACTAGGCTTTTATCCTATTACAGTATAAGTAGAATTCATGATATGTTTTTAAGTATAGTGTATTTAGATAACTTTTACAAAAATTTATTAACACCAAATATTAAAATAAGAGCTTATAAAATCCACTTTAAATTTACTTATGCAATGTTGCACATATTATCTAAATGAATTATGGAGAAAAATCAAAACGTTACATGCTTTTTATTTGAAAGCATACATCATAAATTTAACCAATATACTAACACAAATTGAGTTATATCATTCTTCATAAAAATCCAGACTTAAAAAGTTATCTTAATAAATATGAAGAATAGTTTTAATCATTTACAGGAACAAGAGAAATAATTTCAAATTAAGTAGTTAAAAATGCATATTTACAAGAATATAAACTTATAAAAACTGTAACAAAGAATAAATATTTTTAACAAAACAAAAACAAAAATTCTTAAGCAAAAGTGTGATTATACAAGGATTAGAAATGTGATTGTTATTTACAGATAAGTACAAAATTTTACAAAATTGATTCCATGTCACGTGATTTTATTGTTAGCATCAAAATTTCTGATGACAGATTTTGGATCATCTGCATGAGAACTCCATGTGGTTAAATGACATGGATCAAGTTCCAGATCTAAACATAGGGCACCCCCTGAAGGGTGTAAAGGTTGATTGACAAAACAAGTATCTTGAACACTCCAAAAACTAGACACTAAAGTATCTGTCCATTCTCTCAAATCTTTACCATAGCGCCTGGAATTAGAGAGAGCCTGACGTTGTTGAGCACTTTTGTTAGTATACCCCAACAAAGCCTCCACATTTGTAAAATCATGATCTACATAAGGTTGCCCTGGGCCATTGTGGAGAAATTTCACCTGTTCACTTGAGACTTCATGCCCATTATAGACTGATAGTGGGATTACTAAGAAAAGTGTTTCAGCCACTAATTCCCACTCATACAGAAGTTTCAAAGACCAAGTGCCAGGGCAAAGGGGTTGGCGAAAAGTTGGTTTATGATACAAGACCTATAAAATTTTATTATTTATTACACATTAAAAACAATGCTTAAACCATATTTGTTTTTAATTAAATAATATTTTGAAATATTTCAGCATCTGAGTGTTAAGAAACATTTAAAAATTAACTTATTTATATTTTTTTCAGAGGATACCTTCTAAAAATTAATTGGTATTACTGTTACTTGTAAAGGAGAATATCTACCTCCAGTAAAAGCACAATTATGAAATGCAAATTGACTTTATCAGCATTTTACTAAAATATGTTAATCTCTTAGCATTTTTTCTTAAAATACGCTTTTTTAATATACACAAAAATACTTGAAAACTTATGATAGTAATTTATAATTTTTATTTTTAAGGTTAAATAAAAACTAAAATGAAAAATAACTTATTAAAATGAAGATATCAAGGAACTGCCTCACGACTGTACAGGTAAAAACATTAAACATTTTTTTTTCTTCTACTTACTTCCAAATACTATAAGATATCAAATATTAAAATTTCTCCAGTATTAATATTTTTCTAGATTTATTAAACAACTTTTGTTTCAAATTTCAAAGGAAAACAACAGGATTTCATAAAATTATTGAACTGAAATGACTTCGCATAAAAGCAAATATTTGCTTCCAATTTTTCAATTCAATTGTTATTTAATACTTTAATATATACCTGATTGCCAGCCTCTATCTTAACTTCATATGATCCAGCAACTGTATTGGTGGGATCAACCCATACAAATGTAGCAGAAAACTGTACTCCAGGGCCCCATTTATGAATGAGACCCAAATCAGAAAAAGGACCAAGAATTCTTCCAAAATTTCGAAATATTTGCTCTTTTAAATCATAATCTGATCCAACCTATTCAAAAAATAAAAGATACATAATTTGATAACACTTAATTTAAATTGTCACACACATTCATGGTTTTATAATACAAACGATAAACATAATTACCTGCAAAAATTTCAAACGCCCTGTTGGACCAATGCCTTTATATACAATATAATGTTGAATGGGTCTCACTTGAGTTTCGAGTATCACAGGTTTGTTTCTATCAGAAGTTTGAGCTTTGTACAGAATAAGTAATCCCTACAGAAATTTGTAAAAAAATATTAAAACATCTAACAACAGCAATATCTGCTGATATAATACTTGTTACATGTATCTCCTTTTTCTTCAAGAAAAGTATTAAAATTAATCCCTTAACTGCTTTGCCCATACACAGTTTTTTTTTTTCCAATGCCAATCCAATGATTTGCCTGGCTTTTAAACTTTTTTCCTTTGTAATATACAAAACACGCACACAGCCAGTTTTAATATTAGGTTTTATTGCTTTTCATTTACTCAGGGAGATGAGATAATTTTATTTTTACTTGTGTAATGCATCACACTTTGTGAAAATATTATTTCTTTTGAATTTTGTTCTAAAATAAAAGAATGAATGTGTGGTGGTTCAAAAAGGAATATAATCCTGATACTGGATCAGGCAATGAATCAAAACTTTTTCTAAGTGATTCTGGAAGTTGAGAAAGTTCTGATGATCCAAGTCAAGTGCAGAACTTTTATGAAATTTGTACTAGTAGTCCTCCTTTACGACTGTTGTGATTTCCTTATGTAAGTAATGAAACTTTACAATTTTTTGATATTTTCTGTGTACTCTACACTGTTTAAATTAATTGGGACAAAAAATTCTTTTTTGTCTGAGTTATGTGATTACCAGTTATGTCCCTAAAACCTCAAACCGGTTACATCTGCCCAGAAGTAATTGATGGACTGACCTTGACTATAATTTACTTGTTTGATTGGTTATAGTACATTAGTAGCTCAGTTGTGAACCTCAGTAGCTGGTAGTTACAATTTTGTGTTCTACATAACACTTGTTATTTTTTCTTGTTCAGAGATGGATATTACTCCGAGGAAACCTTCTAAAAACAATTGCTCTTAATGAACACACTCCTACGATTGTGAGAAATATAGCTTCATTAGTTGGTGTGGAAAAATCAAGTGTTTCAAGAATTTTAAGAACATTTCAAGATTCCTAATCATCATCTCCAAAAAGAAAAGGAAAATGTGGGGTCAAACGGAAAATTACTCTAAGAATTGATAAATTTCCAATAAGAAATAGCAAAATAAATCAAAGTAAGACAAGCACAGACCTTCGAAGGGATTTATTAGATTGTGGTGTTGATGCAAGTACCTCAACACTGCAGAACAAGGTTCTGGAAGTTAGCCATAAGGCATCAAGATGAAGGAAAAAGCAATTTCTAACTCAGAAAATGATGAAAACACTTTTAGCATAGACCAAAAATACCAATCCTGGAGTGTTAACGCCTAGAAGAAGGTGATTTTCAATGATGAGACATTTATTTGTTGAGGGATACAAATCAAGTGTAGTTAGATAGTGAAGTTGAAATGCTGCTGCCAGATCATATCCAGCAGACTGTAAAGCACCCTTCTAAACAGATGTTTTGGGATTTTTTCACAACAAATGGCACTGGAAGCTTAGTTCCTTTTAAAGGCACAATGAATTATGTCATAAACATGACATATTATGCAGTGGAATTATTCCATCCATGGAAACATTTGATGGAATATTTCAACATGATTTGGCTTCTTGTCTCGATTCGTTATTGGTGGTCCAGGCTTTTAAACAGGAAAATAAAATAAAAGTGCTTAAATGGCCAGGTAATTCACTACACCTAAATCCTGTTGAGAATTTATGACATATTATTAAGAATCATTTAGCTAAGATGAGTTGCACGACAACAGAACAAACGATAAAAAGTCCTATACAAGTGTGGTTCCATGATGATGAACATGTTTGCTGCACTAGTGGAGTCAATGCCAAGATGAGTTGAAAAGGTAATTTCTGCTATAAGAGGATATACTTTGAAAAAAAATCGTTTTTTTATCATTTGTCCCAATTAATTAGAATAGTATAGTAACTTCTTTGAAATAATAGTTTCTGAAACTAATAGTTATGCAGATAGAAGTATCTGAAACTGTAATTTACACAGAAACAGAGCAAGAAAGTAAAAATCAATGTGGAAACAAAATTCAAGTGTTTCTTGATTTGAATATTTTATCTTTTTATTTAAAAAGTAATGTTATTTATTTAGTGTTTAACTGTTGATTTATTAAAACAATGCATTAGTCCTTCATATATATGAGATAAAATACTCTCAACTGAAGAAGAGCATAATACTTTTGAAGAAAAATAAAAATAACAGAACTTTCATATCCAAAGAAAAAATAAAATTTTACATTTAACATGTAGAAACTCCACAGTGGTTAGTAAAGAGCATAACATTAAGACACTATGATAAGAATTCATAAAGAAAACTATTATAAATATGCAGAAAAGCTTTGTAGAAGCAAATTGTCTGAAGATAAGATACCTCCAAAATGCAGCATATTTGTCAAGCCTATTGAAGATAAAACAGCTACTGTAAAAATGAGCTGTTTAGTATCACATTTAACTGCATGCACATTAAAGCTATTCATTGAAGGGATATTTATAAGCTCTTAAATGATTTGGGCAGTGCAAGTATTGAGCCCAAAGTAATTGAAAAAATTCAAACTTAACAAGAAATATTGTTGTCTTTAGAATTGATGATATAGCCAAAAATTTACATATAATCAATTTTTATAAATAATTCCAATATTTGAAACTTTTTCCAATGCAAATGATGAAAGGATAGATGAACCAGATATAGCTCGACTAAGTGTTTTAACTGGATGGGGGATGGAAGTGTACGAACTTGAAAGTAAGAGAAGAGCTTTGGAAATTATTCTGATGCAAAATGCAACTCCTGGGGTTGATATTTTTAATGCAATGATAAATGTTCTGAATAAATATAATTTATAATTACAAAAATTAGTTTCTCCTACAACTGCTGGTACTTCTGCTATGACCGGTGTTACTAAAGGAGATATTACACAAGTAAAAAAAGGCACAGAACAAAGCAATTACATTCAGCATTTATATTGTATTATTCAGCAATAAATAATATGTTGTAAAGTTCTAAATAATGAGTATGTATTAAAAATATAAATAAAATTGTAAATTATATCTGCACAAAGCAAATACTTATTGTTGGTGATTAACTAAATTTCTAGAAAATATAGGAAGTGAATACACTGATCTACCTTATAACACAGAAATTCAACGGCTTTTTAGCTGTCAAATTTTACAGAAATCCTTTCAATTGTTGAACAAAACTATAACTTTTTTTTAAAACTAAAAATTATAAATTAAAGCATTAAAAAACAATCAACTGATAAGTGAACTGACTTGTGCCATATTTAGATATCAAGCATATATAAAATATCTTATTAGAATTAGATAAAACTACTTTTGAAACACATATGGAATATTGTAATACTTTCTTTTAATTCAGTGTTTATTGATTCTACAGAATTTTTTATTAAAAAAAATTAAATTTATAGAACATAGATTTAATTAAAAAATAATTAGGTGAATCAAATAAAAATATGCAAACATTTTTGATAAATTATTTCTCAATGATGCAGCAAAGTCGTGAAAAGAATATACAAACTTATTAAATAGTATGTAGAATAAAATTATTATACCTTGAAAACATCATTCATATTATATAAGGTTGCTTCAACAACAGAGAGAAATTTGACTTTGCAAGCTTTGTTAATAGCTTGTAACTGCTTTAAACCCAAACGTGCAAAGCTTTCATAGATGCTGATACGAGAATCTTCAACTAGAGGCGATTTATCCAGAAAATGATAATCATTCTGCCAGTAACTATCAAGATTGGTAACACCTATTACAAGAGGAATAGAATAAAAAGTTAATTGTACACTAAACAAAGTTGCAAGAAAAATAAATAAGTTTCAGTTTTAATCAAAAATATTATGCAAGCATAATTCTTTATCATTTACGATCCTTAGATCGATACTTAAAAAACTCAAAAAATTGCCAACAATTTATAAGCTCAAAACTCACAAAGAAGAATATAATTAACATTTTAAAATCATATACCTTTCCTAGGGCCATAAATCCATGTTTCAACTTGTTCTATAATCTGCTGATTAATAATAGGCTCAAATTTTCGGGCAAAATAATATGGACGGTCTTCAGTAGCCTGTAGAAAATAAAATAATTTAACATGATAGCACAATAGTTAATAATTTTAAATCATATTCAGAAATAAAAATCAAGAATTTGCTCCTTCTAATTATTACTATTAAAATTAAAAACCTTTTTTTTATTCTAATAATTTGAATGAGATAATGTATGAAAATCATATAAACATTTTTTTCAACCTCCAATGGGCCACCAAAAAGGTTAATTTTTAACCTAATCATCATGATTTAAACATATTATCATGCTAATAGATGAGCTTTCTGATGCCTTCTTCAAAGAATATTGCTGCAATGATGTGAGATGGATCTGAACATTAGTTTGAAGCTCCTGATTAACTCGAAGCTTTGATTTCATATCCAGTTATTTATTTCCGGGGAAAAAGAAAATCATTTGGTGATTAAGTCAGGGCCATATGCCAAGTGATCAAATATGTGTGTCCTACTTAAACTGTTCTACAGATCGTTGGGTTATGGCAGTACTGAGAGGGCGAGTAATGTCATGAATGAGGACAACTTCCACAAAAGAAGCCTTCCACTTTTGTTTCGAATTTTCATAATTGTCCTGATGTCTAATAAAAAAAAAAACAGCTGCATTCATTTTTGTCCCTTGCCCCCAAAACAAGCAATACTCCCCCCCCCTCAAAATACCAGAAAGGAAGTACCTTTTTGGCACTTTCTCTTGCTTAGAAAAATTGCTTGTTCTTCAATTTGTTTCATGAATTTCTGCAGCATTATTGCCTTTTGTTTGAAGTGAGTAACATTTAGCAACTTGCATTTGGTGAGAGCATCAATTGTACAAACCATGTTTACATATTTACAGCTGCCGGCCAGCTGGGTGGCGTGGTTGGTTAGTTGCTGGTCTTCTGCACCTTCGGGTACGACCCTGGCCCAAGTCAGTGGATTTTCATGATGCAGAAAATCGACAGTGGCCATGTTGTATGATTATATGACATGTAAAAGATCCCTAGAGTGTTTGTTTAGCTTGGGTGCTCTCAGCAAAACTAAAATCCTAGTACAAGTTTGCATCATCAAGAGCTCAGGTGCTTCCCTCTGGGGAGTAAACTGGGCATCAAAATTACTATTACTATTAAAATTGTTATCGCCTACATAGTGCTGCATTAAAAAGTGATACCAGCTCTTGGGGAATGTACTAGGTCTGCAAAGGTTAAAATATCAATGTGCAGCCCCATTAGAAAAAAAAAATATTTACAACTTGACTGAAAATAGTGAGAACTGGTAGTGAAGGTTATGGTTAGAAAGATGTGCAATTGCCCAATGTGTATCACCACTTCCTCCTCCTAGTTTTGCTGTTTAGTGGCTTGATTTATGGATGAAAAAAAATGCTCCTCATATATACATAAGTGTTTTCAATTTAAAATTTAATCCTCATACACTCAAAATGTGATAAAATAAAGCAAATACAATAATCAAAATTTCAGATTTATATTAATACTGTTTTTATATTTTAAAACAGTATTAATATAAATTAATAATTAAAGTTAAATTAATTTCATTAATTTAATTTTAATTCAATCAAAATTAAAATTAATAAAAATTAAACTAAAAGTTAGTTTTAGTAAAAATCTTTACTATTCCCACATAAAAAGAGAAATACTTAGACAATTTTAAGCAAAATCTTCACTAATGTTTTGCAATTGTTTTAATTTTTATAAAACAGTATCTAAAAACTCTATAAAACACAAAATACATTTATTTTAGAAATTTAAAAACATATAACATTTTTGTAATAAAAATCCCCACAAAAATTATCACATAAGATTTTAATAAAACAAATTTTAAAAAATGGTCAAAAATAACTTAACTACTGTACTGATGTTATAAAAGATAAAGGCTTAACAAAATTAATACATAGCACATATAATAAATTATGTATTTGCCCATTAATAACTGGTACTATGCCAAATTAATTTAAGTTTGCATTTTTAAAAAAAATATTCAAGGGATTATGCATTTTTGTGAAAACATGTTATATAATATATCAACATTATACATACTTCATAAGGTTATGAGAAAAGCAGTAATAATATACTTATTTAGAAGTTTTCAATTAGTTTCTAACCTGAAGTCTAGGCCAATCTTCAGGTTTAAAAACATTAGGGGAGCACCCACACCAATCAACAATATGCTTGTATTGGCATTTGCATCCTTGTTTTCTTTTCCAATTTGTTACATGAAGATTGTTATCAATCACTGTTTCACAAAATTCACTGTTCTGAAGTACAGTGTGAAAGAATGACTGAAAGGAATACAAAAAATTAATATTAACAAGATTTCACTTTACAGGGTTACGTCAGATTCAATTTATAGAACTTATATGGTCAAAAAAAAATTCAATACAATGAATAAATGATTTCTTAACAACCTGTATAGACCTAATTCTAAACTTTTCATTTCTCATTAAGTTATCTAGACTTCCTACATGCAACATTTTGATTTAAATTGGTGATGAGTTAGTACCTTTTCAACAGTTAGTATATATTCATACAATTCATCCAAAATCAAGAAAATTTTCATGGTTCTAATTTTTGTTTCAAGATTCTCAGGATAAATTTAAAAAATAAATTTTTGCTCTTTAAAAAAAATTAGTTTCATTCCTTAAAGTAGTTATATATATAATTAATTTTGTGCATCACATTAAACTTAGGCATGATTACTAAAAATGTATGAGTGAGTATTTATTAATGTTCCTATATTTAGCAACATAAGGCTAATGGTCACAGAAATCCTAATTTTGAACCTCGGTCAAGTGCTGAGGACAACACATTAGCTGAAACCTCCCTCTCCTAACTACCACATCGCACCAATGGGAGGACATTGAGCCTTGACAAATTTAATGTGAATTGGTTCCCTCTGCATGGCGAATCTTCAGGGACACTAATGTTTGAATTCATGACACACCAGCCATGAGTCTGTAACCATGACCACTCTACGCTTCCATGGCCATCAAAATGGGTTTTTTAAAAACCTTTGAAATCTGCCATTGTCCATCCATTCTTGCCAGTATCTTCTAATGGCTGCATCGCTTCAACCCATATGATGAGCGGTTCTCCGGTTTGTCTACCCTGCCACTTTCAATCCAACGATACGACCTCTTTCAAACTTTAACAGTTTCTTGTAATGAGCTTGAATCCTGCGGCGAGGCATTTTGTCAATTGTTGAAAGGTATCTTAAATTGCAACTGAACAGAAATTTTGACCATCAGATTGAGAATCACTTCATATAGACACCTGCTGAGTGTGTAGTTCCAATGTGCTGTAGTTCCTGCTATTCATTCATTTGACACCAAATTTTAATCATTTGCATGTTAGGTACAAATGTCTACGCATACGAAATTTCATTACAATCGGGCAACTACTTCTTGGTGCATCATTTTTTTGTTATAGAATGTATATCTTATATTATATATTAATAATTTAATCATTTTATGGTTATATAAAATATTTAAAAAGCCTCTTTATAAACAAATTTATTTAACTGTAAAAATAATGAAATGAATTGTTAAAAAAAAAGGTTTATTGCATAACTCGAACCCTATCTAACCACATGGTATGCAGGTACAGAACAACCTTTGCAACTGCATTGCTGAAGCTAATTGAAACTTAATTGTATAAAAGTTTAGTACAAATTTCAAAGGTTATTTTCTCCAAATTGACTGCCCATTTGGTGTGATTACATTGAAGGAGTACTACTATTACACAAAGTCTTGTCCCAATTTGAGTTTTCTTAGTCGTGTCCTCCCTCATCAGTGCATGTTTGTAGCATTTAATAAAGGGCAAGCTGGGGAATTCACTAAAACAAATCTGTACAAGTGTTTTGTGAGGTAGTCATGTCATAGTTATAATTCTAAAGTTAAAAACATCAGCAAGCCTAGGTAGATTACAAGCCATCAAAATGTACAAATACATAAGTATAATAACTTATTAGAAATTAATTCCATTATAAATTGTATCTTACCTCAGCAGGAAGCAATGTATAGCGGAAGACTGTCATAAGGCCATGTAGAAGAGTGTTGTTTTGTTGAGTCAGATATGAACAAAAGTTGCGATGTAAAGCAATCCAATCACTCCCCCCATCTACACGTATGCCCCATGGCAAAGTTCTGTCTCCCAAGCGCCACATATGCATATCACATTCATAAAATGTTTTGTCAAGGCCTTGTTTGGCAATAAATCTAAGAGAGAAAAATTTCCTTAAATTTTTTCCCACAAACAGTTTCTAGAATTTTTTAAACCAAATCTGATAAAAAGCCATGATATAAAAACTTAGGTATTGAATGTATAACACTAAATAAAACAAAATTGCACATACACTGTAGAACTAAACAAAAAGAAATTTGTCAACAGTATTACATTTTATGTTCCTCTCCACCTGTTTCAAGTAAGATCAGATAATTCTCCTAACCCATAAAATTGAAGTTTTATGAAATAGAAATAATCAGTTTCATACTAATTAAAAAAATCTGTACTTTTTGCTGAAAAAAAAAGTGTATAAGATTTCTCGATCATCTGTTATAAAATTAAATCAATAAAAATTATAATCTTTAAGAATTGTTGTAGCTTTTTAAAAAATCCTTTGATAATAAATGTAAATTTCTTTTGCATTAAGTTAGGAATTATTATTATTTAAAGCTAACAGTAAAACAGGAATAATACACCAGGTGATGAATATTTTAAATAATTCAATACATTCACAAAATTTTAATTTATTCTAATTTAAAAGAAAAAATAAATACTTTACCTCTGAGTATCCTGACCATGTGATTTAACAAAATTTTTGCCATTATTTGCAAGGAGAAATCTTTCTAAAGATGATAAAGACCTGTAATTAGGAAAGTAAATTGTATTTTCAAATTTTTTTCACTTAAAAACAGTGATTAAATAGCATACATAACAAAAATTTATACCAATTAAGTAATACTCCTAATTTTATTAATATTTTCAATCTGTACAAAAATTCTTAAAAATTTTACATTTCAAAACTTTATATAATAACTCTGTTTCATCATCTAATTTTTAAATTTCATCAGCATTACACTGATTATGCTGCATTTATCAGTTCTTACGATAAATACACAATTTGCTGAAAACATACATGGCTATACTTGTAACATTTAAAAACAGAAATCTGTCCAGAACAAAGCACAGATTTGCTTTTAAAATATTCTACTAGAAAACATTCAACTTTTAACCTTTTCACAACAATGTACTGATCAACAGAAAACATTTTAGGGATGGATGTATCACATATGAATCGACCCCAAATGTCAACGACAGTTGGATGATGTACTGATGAAATGCGTTTTGTACTTGATCCACAAGGCTGATTGTCCCCATGGAAAGTTGCATTGAGCGACTTACCACCCGATAAGGAGGTTTGAGACTGTTACATATATGATGCACCCATTGTGAAAGGGTTAAACAATGTTATGTATAACTACTTAATCAGATATAAAACTATAAAATTTGTTTAGAATAGAAAAGAATCCCAAAATTATTTTTAAATTATGTAATTAGCATATAACAAAATTTTGATGGAGTTTTCTGGTTTGAAAGAAAATATGAAAGTGAATTTTGATTTACAGATTTTTTTTTTGAGAAAATTGAATTTCCATATGAAAAAACAAGACCAGCTTTAAAGAAATCATTGCTACCCTTCAACAATCAAATCAATGGCCCAATGAAATTAATATTTATTTCAATAATATTTAATTATAATCATAATTAAGCATAAATTTAAGTATCATATATACTTACTTAATAGGGAAATCACTTTCACTAAGATTGATAACATAGTCCCAATTCCAGTCCTTTAAGAGCAAAAGTTCTGAAATACAAACTAATAGCATTTGTAATAGGCTAGCTCCACCCCAAATAGTAGAGAGACGGACGTCAGACAAACGTATATTAGGAAAATGTTTTTCTAAAAGTTTCAGTTCACGATAAAGATAATCTTGTCTCTGGGGAGGAAAAAGCATAACAACCTGTTAATAAATATGAGGGGAAACAACATGCTTTTTTTTCTAGAATACATAGCAACTTACTGAATCAACATGAATGTAGAAATAATGTCTTTCACTAAACAATGAATTGATAAGGCGATAAACTTGACGGACGGCACGACCATTAACAGTTAGAAGAAACACAACACCAATTGTATCTGTACCCAAGACTTGCACAGAAGGTTTCGGATCCAGCTTTACCATTTCTAATATCCAAAAAAAAAAACAGAGAACAATCAAAATTAATGAATACAAATGTTCTATACTACGTATTAAAATAAATTTCTATTGCTTCCAAAAAATACATTTTCCAGTTCTCATTCAAAAGAATACCCCCATTAAATAGGAATGCCCCTACAATACTAAACTTAGAATATAAAGTATTTAAAACACAACCCCGAATTAGAAATAATACAAAACTTTATTTAAATAAACAAGTTAGTTTCAAAAAGAAAAATACACAAATGTGGATAAAAAAAAAATCAATAAAAAAAATAAATAGAAAAAACTAAAATGGCTAAAAAAATATTGTATAAAAAGAAAAAATATTTAAAAAAAGAAAAGAAAAGAAAAAAATATATCTAAACAATAAACTTCCATAACTTACTACCATATCTTAATACTCTTAACTTTAAATACTTAAATTATATTGATGGTAATAAAACTATAAAGAAGTCAACTATGCAAGAAAGAAACAGGAGTGAAAGGACTGTGTTACGATTCAGTGGAGAATTCCCTGGTTTTCAGATGCTTCCGATTTGAACCACATATGCATGCACTGAATTTCCTGCTCACTCTTTAGTCTAAATAAATGTGTGCATGTTTATTAATGTGTGCACCTAAATTAAACTACAAGAAAATACAATGATCATGTTGCTGCTTATTTTTAATTAATATAAAGAATTCCATATTCATCTTGTAACAATGCAAATACACTTTATGCTTTTTATAAGACTTTTCAGATAATTTTTACTTTGATCAATCGCATAATTTATGACCTTTTGTTTTACTTACAGTGACCTTTTGTTTATTTTTAAATTACATTAGCATTGTTTAGTGCCACAGATTAGCATATGATCTTGAAACTTATTCAAATGGGGGTAAAATGTTCTAATAACCAATTAAGTTTATATTAAGAAAGAATAAGAAATATTAATTTACAAAAATGTGTCTAAAAAAATGTTATAAGCATTCAACAAATATCACAGTGTTTATATAAAAATGTACTTTAAGTTTAATAAGCATAGAAGATATATGAGCCATATTGTACATAAATGATTCATCAAGTCAAAGAGAAATGTACATTGTAAATTCTTGACCAGACAATGCCCTCTCTTTTTGGATAAATATAAAAAAAACCTCGTTAAACTTATGTTTACAATTATTATTATATATATTTGTGTGTGTGTTCTTATTCAAATTTATAATAGATTATGAAGTTATATCCATTATAATCTTTAGTTTCTTTTGTTCAGTACTGCAAGCAGAAGAGGAAGGCTGGTTGTCCACAAAATTGGGTGGTAAATTAGCAAAGCAATCTTAAACTACAAAGTATATAGATCTGTATGTGTTTTTATACATACAGCAAACTCAAAACTTTTATTGGAATGGTGTTGCACTCCAGTATGTATGCTCAGATTAAAGACAAGCTCATTTTGAATACCTGATTGTAAATCTTTCAAATTATCCTTCTTCCCACCATCAATGTTACAGAGAGAAAAAATTTAGATCAATAGTAAAAGAAAAGCAAAAATAAGAATGAATACAGTATATGAAAACAAAAAAAATACAGAATGTATTTACTCCCAGGAGTGAAAGCAATTCAAACAAAACTAAAAATAAGATTGGAACTTGAAGGAAGTATTTTTAAGATTAATAAGATTTGACACCAGTATAATTAAATATATTACTTTCTACAAGTTAATAATAATATTAATAGTGAACCTTTTTTATTTTGTTAGAAAAATGTTAGGTCCTTCTTTCTATACAATAAGCAAAAACCTTTATATACAGAGGTAGATAATAATGTGAGAAAAAGAGTTATATTAACGTCTCACTATAAGCAACACAAGAGCTTTTGGCAAGAGACCTCACAATTTTGAATCTCGGTAAAGTGACAAGGATGACACCTAAGCTGGCACCCCCTTTCCAAACTTCAATACCTCACACATGAGGACTTTGAGCTTGACGGATTTCAAGAAAGAAATCTGTCAATCCATTCAACACCCACCCTCTACTTGGTGGGTGGTAAGTGGCATCAGGACTCGAACCCATAACACGCTGGCCACGAATTCGCAACTAAAACCAATAGGTTATCATGGTCATCAGAGATAAATAAGCATACACCACATTATTCAATCTTCATTAAAAAATGAGTAAACCCAAACAATTAAATTTGGAATTCTTATTTTTCTGGAACAAATTATTAGTTTGCACCTCAAAAATGTAGCTGAACATTTTACATTGACCAATATTCAATCATAATAAATTGAATACAAATCTTTGTTTTATATAATATTTGTCAATTTTTTTTTTTTTTTTTACTTTAAAGAATCTCTATGCATATTTGATAAAAAAAAAAAAAAAGTAGCTAAAAATATATAAAACAGATTATTAAACTTAGGATGCATAAGAACAAAATAAAAAAATTCTTTTAAAAAAAGGTTTCTCACTTGGCAACCCAGTGTGATAAACATTCATGCTAAAATATCCACCACATTTTTCAACAGGACTTTGAGGGCATGGCATGTTACAAAGCTCATCGTTTAATCTAAAATCCTCAAGTGGTTTTTCTTTCCCACAAAAGCATTCTTTGCTGTACTGTACACCAGCATATTGGTAGCCAGACTGTAAGCATATATCAATACATCTTGTGGGAGAATTATCAGAAATTTTCTTAGAATAATTAGATAACAGACGCTTCTTAGAACTATCTCTAAAACATCCAATGTATGAGTTTATCTCATTTCCTGCATAAATAAGATATTTAAAAGAATATAAATAAAATAATAATAAATAAAATGAAATCATAAAAATGCATGCATAAAAAATAATGATATAACATCAAAATTAAATAATGATAAATAAAATGAAAAACTACTATTGCCAAAAATAAAAAAATTCTCAGTCATCATATGTCTAGGTTGTAACAGAATTTGCCAAAAGAAAAGTTGCTTGAATTTTTTTTTTCAAAGTCGCATCTTGAAGCTACATAAGAGCTATTGATGATGCACCTTGGAATTTTGAGCCACAGCCAAGTGATGAGAATGACACCTGAATTAGCACCTGATTCTGCAAATTTTTACACACCAATGTGAAGACTTTGAGACATGACAGACTTAATGTGCATCAACCCTTCTACATGGTAGATCTTCAGTGTTACCAGGACTCACCACCACCTATAAATTTGCAATCATGATCACTTGGTTATCACAGCCCTAGATAAGGAAAATTGCAAAACATACACTGATATCACATTAAAATGATAGTAAAACCAAAATTAAAAAGGGTGGGGGAGAGACGAAAACAATAAGTAACATAGATGACAAAACGTTTATTCAAACATTATATATATAGATCGTAAATTCCTAAACTGTGCACCATGGTGCCCTGAGGATCTACAGCTTCTTAATAGGGGTGCTCAGAAATTTTTTTTAATGTTGATGTCTTACTTATATTTAGTCAAAATTTGATTCAGGCAGGGAACCAGGGAAAGGATCCAATTCAAAAAAGGCGTTGAGAGTTGTGAAAAAGTTTGGGAACTACTGCACTAGATGCTTTGATGATTTTAACATTTAACTTGTTTTTAAGTCCTAATCACATGTTGCATCGATTTAAACTCTTTCATTTCTATTAATCAATCTGGAACTTCATTCAGTTTTTTGCCCTTTAATGTATTTTTTTTCTTTTTATAAAAATAGTGATATTTTTATATTTAAAAAAATTGAAGGACAGTGCATATTTTAGTTGGTTTTGTTGTACTTCGTTAAAAGTGTACCAGCTACGTATTGCTGTTTTTCTTCCTTTTTATTCAACTACACAACATCTCTATGCTATTTACAAAGTGCAGCAAAATTTTAGTTATTTTAAGATTAATTGTGAACCTCAAAGTATTACAGTTTCATTACTATTCATGCCTAGCTCTCGTCTGCTGGTACTGTGAGGCAGAAAAAAATATTTGAATTAGAGCACATGCGCCAACAGATGGGGAGCAAAGTAGGTATTGAAGTATTTATTATGACTGCCTACAATTTTTTGAGAACTTTCATTTACAACACCAGAGTGCTTATTGGTGTCATTTGCAATTATTTCTAATGTCATTCTTTCTTTAAAGAGAGACTAATATTCTTACATAAACAAAATTTTGCTTTGCAAATGTACCTTTTACTGAAATAAATTTATATTTAAGAAATTAAATATTTTTTTAACTTACTGAACAGATATGGGTTCAGTCCTAAGAGAGTTCACACCCTTGGCACAAATTATTTTGGTTGGCGATAATTGTGCCATCTTGGTAACATTACTTTGATACACTGGATATGGTAAATCTAACTATTTCTGGAATCTTCGTATTTTGTTGGCGGGCATTTTGATTTTCGTCATTTTGTTATTGGGCGTCAAGCTGGAAGTATGGGTGCATGTGTGAGTGAATATAACTTAGAATTTTTTACTTTGTTGAATGCGAAAGGTAAAAAAGAATTGATTGAATGGTGTATGAAGGAAGGATTGATTGCTTCAAGTTATGAATGCCCTAAATATCATGAGCAAATGGGATTATACGAACGAAAGAGTGTTGTTTTGGATGGATTTGAATGGAGATGTCGGAAAAAGGTGCGAATGCGCATGATGTTTGCAGAATTATAAGAAAGAATTCTTAGTTTTCTAATAATAAGTTAAGTATGCATGATATTTTGCATGTAACTAAAATTTGGTTTGGAAGATGTATGAATGATTATGTTCGACTATTACCTCGCAAAATATAAATGGCAGCGCTCCAGCGATCATTCGCTTAGCGATGAGACTTTCAAGGCTTTTTTAAAATATGTCATGCTGTACACTCCACTTGGAAAAGATCCACAGTAGAAAGTAAGTGCTGTTCTTATATTTTTTATCTGAAATATCTTTGATTAATTTCTGTATTGTTTACATCTATTTTCATTAAGCATCCACCTTGCCCCGCTATATTCACTTGCAGTCATTGTCTGCTTCACTTGGCGCCATCTCGTTCTGATTTGGCACTTTTTCAGTTTGTCACCAAGGGTGTGGGCCCTCCTAGGATTTTACCCTGATATGAATGTGGCAGGAGATAATGGATAAGTACCAGTATTATGACAATTTTAATTCTTTTAAAACATTTCTAAATTTACGAACGAAAAAATTAAGAATCTAACAATTTCTTTTCTCCCCAATAACAAGAATTTCAAGCTCTTCATGCGAATATTTTTATTTATTGCTGGAAGCATACGGTCTTATAAATCATTAGTTGAAAGCTATCAGCAATTGAATTAAAATTCTATTTCAACTTTATTTACAGTTATTCGAAAAAAAATTTGTATATCTACTTACTTGTAATTTAACACTTGATTTCAATTTATCTATTTGAATATCAACAGTTTGATAAATGTTAATTCAATAACTAATGTGTTGGATTAAAAACAAAAATTATAATTTTTTAAATATTATTAAACAATTTTTCTTACCCACTCCTTAATGGAATATTAACTATATTTTTATATTACTTCTGTGAATAAATATTCAAATGGTATCCCATCTTAAAATGCAGATAAAAACAAAAACCTGAACCCCAAACCTTGAAGAAAGAGATGGCTGTCTGCAAGTAGTAATTCTATAAGTGCTCTATCAAACACATATTACATCTCTTTGCTGAAGAAGTGATTCAAATAGTTCTTGTCATAATGTGATCCATTTAATATCTTATTACTGGAAAGTATTGTTCAACAGAGATTACTAATTTTCTCACAGACACTTTAAATGAATAATTTAAATCAACTGCAGCAATTTTGTGCCATTTTTTTTTTCTGGGAGACAAAATGTATAAAAAATTAAAATGTTATATAAAAATTGATAAGATGAAAAGTCTGGAATTATTTTATCAGAAATATAGTAAATACAGAGTTGATTTCAAGTCTAAAAATGGCCAAGGTACAAAAGCTAATTTAACACACTTGAAGACAAAGCACTATATGTCACTTTACTACTGTGGTAAGCTAGGTGTCTGTGCATGTATTAAAAGAACACATTTCAGTCAGTTTTATTCAATACTGAATATAGTTTAAGAACAATTAATCCTGATTAACAGAAAAATAAATAAAACAGCACAAACAGAACAATAAAAACAAAAAATGCAATCAGAGGTAAACCATTTTACAAAACTGCTCTACACATTCAAGATTTGTGTTAAGTGTTTTATTCCTACAAGCAAAATGTAATTTCTTATATTCCATAAAATGTCCTTTTAATTTATCATAGAACCAATTTGACAATAGCTGCACAATATAATATCTACTATATGTTTTTTAATTGGAAATTTTCTGTTAAAATCATTTCGTGCATTTTTTAATGCCAAATCTACATATTTGACTTATTTTTTCTCTAATGGCTTTGACTTGATATTACAACTCCTCTATCTTAACTTTCTTTTATTTTTCAAGCTTAATATAACTTTCCAGAAAGATAACAAATAAAGAAAAAAAAGGTGGTTATATTTAAAGTGCTTTATATAATTTTTTTAAAAAAATCTGGGAACAAAAGGAAGTTAATAATCTTAATAGCTAAATATCAGACAAAAATGTGTTCAATCAACTGACCTTTATTTTTCAGTTTTTCTGCAAAAAAGAAAAAATCCTTTTTTTTAGTATGCTATGTACCTACTTTTAATTAGTGCAACAAAACATAAAAAATACAAATATTTCCCCAAAATTTTTATATATTTTTAAAATGCAAAAAAAAAAAAAAAAAAAAGAGAGAGAGAAAATAATTATTTGGATTTAACTCGATAGTGTGTTTTTGGAATAAAAGTTCTGACCAAGAATTAAAAAAAAAGAACTAACTCATGATCACTATTTTTGACTAATTTCCAACAAGCTAGTTAATTTAGTATAATTAGGCAAACAGTTAACACAACAAAGAATATTTCTCCATTAGAAATGCCCATATGTTGCATTTATTCATTCAAATAAAGTTTACATACATGCAAATGGTACTATAAGTGATTGGTTCAATAAAATCATTAGTATCCCTTCTTTTGCTTGCAATTTGTATATCTTTAAGACTTAATCTACTCCTTACGGTTAAAAAGTGCAATGATTCCATCTCTGATATATTTTTATGTTGCCATCAGGAAAGTATATGTAGAGAAACAGAAATATACTCTCTCTAACTGTGTACCACAGAACCAACTCAAAAACTATTGAATAAAAAGTATTAACTGATTTTTTTTCTTTCTTTCTTTGTAAGTATAAGCTTTGGCCATTTTCCAAAAACTGTTGTGCATATGAAAGAAGTCAAATCCAAAAATCTATAATAACATCAAGGAAATATGTCGCATCCCCAATTAAAACAGTTTTGAGATGTAGTTTAAATGGAAATTTATTGAAAAACCAAACTCAACATCATGAGTTCTGTTAATTATAAATCAAGATGCAAAAAGAAAAAAGTTTACCTTTCAATGGACAGTAGCGAGGTAATCTTTTGGGATAAAGCATACCCTGCTGCATAAGGCACGTAATATTAGCAATTTCATGTTTGCATGCTTGAGTAGTGGCACGGTGAATTGCAGTAACTGCTTCTCTTGTTGTGATATTGCACCAAGGATGAAAGTCTAATTCATCCAGATTTAAAGCTCCATCAATTTTTTCAAATCTTCTGGATCCATTAACACTATTTCCTACATTTTTATCACCAAGATCAACTTTCAAGTTCCTTAGATCTTTTTCAGCTGGTACCACAATGTCCACAGACTTTTGCCTGTCTGTATCCTTAGGCGAGATATTTCTACTGCTGCTATCTTTAAGTAATTTCTCCCAAACATTACCTAATCGATCTTCATCATCAATTACGTAATCATAAACATCCTTATCAATACCAGGATCAATTTGAAAATTTCGATAATGTTTTCCTTTATTATCTGTTATCTAGAGAAAAAGAAAAATGACTAATATTAGCCAAGATGATGTATTATGCTCCACAAGCAGAAATAATAAGAAAAATCAATACAAGGCAAATTAACAATCCCTTTAATTTCAAGCAAAAAAATAATAAAATATAACAGAACCAATTTCTAATGCTTTCTGATGTAATTATACAAGTAATTATTGAAAATAACATGTGTACCACAACAGAAATATAATTTGTAATACATATATCAACAACATTATACAAATCCTACACCATACTGGCCAAGACAGTACCACTCCTTGGCTTCCTTATACTTCAAATATCACACCTTTGGGTTATAACTCATATGTGTACATATCTGTACTCTCATATTAATTTCAGAAACATGGATATAATAAAAATGAATCATTTGAAACATTTTGTCTAAAGTATTTTCCAAATACACAGATATAACAAAAAAAAATTCATATTTCATTTTACATATTTGTCATATATGTACATGTCACTCAATATCAAATTGATCCAATAGTTTACAAAAGTAGAATTCTTCCAAAAAACAAAAAGGAATTTTATTAGGCTTTTATGTCCAGCAGATTTACAAATGAAGAACAAAATTAAAAATATATTATATTTCAAATGCAAGACATTTGATTAACACTGTGAGATGCATTTAATATTAATGTACTTTGTGATTAAAATGTTGCATAAAATGAATTGCTTTAGATATCTTTCCCTTTAAATTCAGTTAAAAATTTCATAAAGGTTTAAAAATATTCCTAAAAGATAAGTTTAAGTTTTACATATATGTTGCAAAAAATTAAAAAGCCCTAATTGCTCATAGTACACAAACACAAAAAAGAATAATAAAAGGGGAAAGTCATTGAATTTTTGAACCAAACAAATAAAGTCATTAACAGACTTATGTTAGCTTATTTATTTTATAAGTAATATTACCAAGCCAAATCGTACTGTCACCTGTATGGTGCTCAAAGCTGAGGCTAACGAGACATAAAAAAACCTATCCCTTACAACAATGAATTTTGTGGGCCTCATCTTGCCACTATTAATCAGGTGACACCAGAAACAACAACATAGATATTAAGGCACGGGAAAAATTTCTATTTGTATGTAACATGAATAATTTCACAGTATTTAGTTTGTCATTTGAAATCAGTATAACTTCCTTTCAGAAAATTCAGAAAAACATCTTTTACAGAAGTGAATTAAAAAAAAATTGTTACATTATAATTCTAATTTTGTATTATGACAATTATATAACTTGAACTGTACAATCATTATTGCTCCACAAAGATATTGTGAAACTCAATTTACTGAGAAATTGACAATCAGGTATTCAAAAAAAAAATAGCTTTGAAAAAATCTTCATTACTGAAACAACTACTTACAATGTAATATAATTCAGTAAACATAAAAAATGAGAATTTGAAAAAATAAAAAAATATAAAAAACGAAGATCAAGATACTGCAGAAAACTTGATGAATAGGGGGGGGGGGAATAAACCAAGCTAGCATTCTTAATGAAATTGGTTTCATATATTTATTTGAATCTCACTTTCTTTTGAGATATTAAGTATAAAAAAACCTTGGGAAACAAAACTTTTTTAGAAAAACATCTATAGATACAAACATATCCTTCTTTAGAAAACAAGATGCATAAAATTTTACAGTAGAATGGTCCAAAAATCCTCAAATAAATAAGGATTTCATGAACAAAAATTTTTTTTCTTCAATTAGTTTAAAATTGTTAAGTATAATTCTTATTCATCATTCACCCAAACACGATCTTTAGTTGAGTTAAATATACCTTATATTTTTCTTTTCTTTCAACCGAGGATCCACTATATAAAACATTTCGATCGTCGATACGAATTTTATAAAAACTTATCGCTAAAATTAATTGACATATCAAAAATGCTAAGAAAATTAAGAAATAGATCCGATATGTTCGGCAAAACAAAACTGAAAGCACTCGATATGTAGCCATCGACCATTATGCAAAATATATTAATTTATTAATGAAAGCTAAAGACTAGTTTAACAATCTGACTAGCAGTTACTGAAGAAATTCATATATTAGCAACAGAGAAAAGTCAAAACATCATTAAAGCAATTTATTTATGCCGATTGCCATTTTTCAGTTACAGTTTCGTGACAAAACTAAAATAAAATTACTTTAAGTTAAATTTTTTAGAATAATATATATTACTAGATATTTGAATGTATCAAATTTTAAAATTTATTTTTGTAATTTAATTTTATGAATTTTCTCAGAAAGAAATCCAGCAAGTGGCAAGTGGCGTGTAAGAAATCCACAGTGAAATGCAACTGCAACCGTATTTTCATCGCATATTGAATATTTACCCATGTAATTTCTGCTTACACGCGTGAGTTCGTCTCGAATTTTTGATCCGATTTCATCTTAAATATTCTAAATTAGAAATTTATTTCTGTCATTTATATTTCTTGTAAGTATACTTATGTATCCAAAGTTAATTATATGTTATGAAAAAGTGATGTCGTTCTATTAAACGGAGATATCTGCGAATGCTTATGTATGCTATCATTTGACATCCGTATTCTTTACCTTAAATAATTTTATAAAAACATTAAATTGTATATTCTAGCAGCAACTTTCTGATATTGTATTGTAGATGATTTTATTTTTTATAAAATTTAATTGATCCTTTAGGACTTGAGATATATATCTATAGTATCGATTAATTTAACTCTTATCAGTCATGTTATATGTGCTGTAAATTGCTCTATCAGATGCATGTAGTGTCTCTAGATTCAGTGTTCATACTTTTTCTCATTTTATAGTAATTCAAGATGGTGCGAATGAATGTTCTAGGAGATGCTCTCCGAACTCTAAACAATGCAGAAAGACGTGGTAAAAGACAAGTTCTTTTAAGGCCGTGTTCCAAAGTTATTGTTAAATTTCTCTCAGTAATGATGAAACACGGTAAGTAGTGCATTATGTTATATGTGCATTGAGAAAGTTGCGATTTGGTAAGCGATACTGTGCATGGGAAATTTATTTATCATTTTACCGCTTCGCTGATGCTAGATAAACCTACTTCATCGTTTGGTTTTACCATTACCTCTTTGTTGAAGAAAATAATGAATTATTAAAACTTGACGTTTTGTTTTAAATTTTAGACGTATTTGTTACTGCGTTTTGTTTATGAAAATATCAGTTGAATACCATTTCTCTCAAGTATTGATAAAAAAAATTTCTCAATGGCAGTCAATCTTGCATGTTAAGTATGTTTTGAAAAAAAAAAACTTTTTTTTAATGCAACAATTTTTGAATCTAAGTATTATAAGGGATTGTATAATTTTAAATCTTGTTTTTACTTTGTGTGCAGAATTACTTTTATTGTGTAAAATATGCATTTTTTTAATATTCTAAATTTTGGAGATTCAGATATATAGAGTAAACTCCCACATTGCACTCCATCATTACTTGTGCAACAACACGAGCTGAATTATTTGTATAAGGTATCACACACCCTTGATTGTGTTATATCCAATGTATCATAAAATCTATATGCAATGGTAAATGGGGGATAGGAAATACAATTCTAAACTTAGATTTTAAGATACTACTTGCATTTAGTTAGCAACTTTTCTGCGAGTACATGTCCTTTGTTCCATGCATATGTTTGTCACACTTTCCAAATAAAGTTTTTCTGTCCTCTATATTAAGGAAATCAAAGGCTTTTATATTCACTACTTTTGTCTTTACTGTTGGGGTAATAATTCCACTGAATCTTCACTTTTATTTTCAATTTAGTACAGAGGTTCCCAAATGTTTGTCTTGTGGACCCCATATGTTTTTCAGTTTTGGGTAGACTCCTGCTTACCTAATACTTAAAACTTAAGGGTTGAATTGTCGAATCGGACACTTATCCCACCAAGTGTTTTTTCGCCAAATGCAAGAAAGCTCCAAACCTTTGGCCCTTTTGATTTTTGTATCAGTGAGGTAGAAGTCGGATCGTGTTGTAGTAGGGTTGCTACTCTAAAACACAACATGCAGAAATGCGCCAAATTAGCCTTTTTTCATAATTTGGTGGACCAGTGGCCGATTTGACAATTTCACCAACTTAAGAATCAAATGTTAATTAAAGGAAAATTTAATTAATGCAAAAAATAACTGATTAACAAGCAAGTGCTGAATCTGGTGCTTCAATGACAAAGTTCCAACATTTGGCATGTGGCTGCAGTAGCCAAGTGGTCAAGGTATCAGAGTTCGAGCCATGTACCACTAAAGACCCGCTGTGTGGGGGGCGATGTATGTGTTATTTCTGTCGAGCTCAAATGCCCTCCCGTTGGTGTGGTAGTTAGGAGAGGGGGTGTCGTCCGTGTCACTTGACCATGGTTCAAAATTACGTAGTCTGTCACCAAAAGCTCTTGTGTAGCTGAATAGTGCGACATTAATATTCACTTGCCCAGCATTTGGCATCAATCCTGACAGGTTTAACCCTAAATCCCCATGGTTCTTTTTTTTTTTTTTTTTTTTTGAGATTAGCAACTGGCATTGAAGTTCCTCTCGAGGAAAAGCAAATTCTTTTTAACTAAATAACTGCAAATTAAGTTTAATAAATAAATCTGTTGATGTTGAGTAGATGACTTTCTGAGTATTTACTACAAAATAATTTGTATTTAGTGCAGCAGCATTCAATAAAGTTAAAAATTTTGTCATAGAAAAGTCCAATAAATTTTTAGTTAAATATGCTGCAGATATTTCATCAATAACATCGGCTGCTCCCTTCATTAAATTATAAGGTTATTTTTCCAATTCTCATGGATATGGATCTATTGTATTCTTATTAACTGTTTTTAGTTGAACAACATTAATTCTGAGCATTAATATATTTCTGGAGTGTGCGTGTATGGGAACAGTTGTATCTTTTTAGTAAATCAAATGTTAGGGAATACACTTGTTTACTGAAGGAAAAAAATGTCTTTCTTTTATTTTTCATTTTTCAACAATAGTTATTTTTTTCAAAAGTTTGTGTGAAAGTGCAATTAGAAGTTACCCATTTGTATGCTATCAAATTATGGGTAATATCCTTGCACAGCCCCCTGGTATATTGAACGACAACAATTTTTTGCCAAGGGGAAAAAATATTTTTTCAAAATGGTGTCGTAGATAGAAACAAGGAAGAAGCATGGTTTTCAAAGTGGCATCAAGAGACGAAAAACGTCAGCAAATTATCAAATATTCCTTTATGTTCCTTAGTTAATTGCTTGGGTTATTTTGTTTATTCTGGAGTATAGGTTAATGAGGTTTTTTGTTTGGTTGAAGGAATGTTATCCATATTAATTTGGAAAAGTTCTAAATATCAAATTCAGCAAAGCTGTTAATTTTCCTTTCTTTTCTGGAATGTTTTTGATATTGTAAGGATTTAAAATCATAATGTTTGTAGGTTGGATTAAAGAATATAGTACATGTTTCAAATTTGGTAATTTTATGGCTCAATAATTTAAAATTTAACTTGGGTAAAGATTTACTGTACGGTCACCCTTGGCGACTTTTGGTACGAACGAGATTTAAAGAAAACAGCGTAGTGAAAATGCTGCTTGAGAAGAAAAATGGCGCCAAATCGCTGAAATCGATAATAGTGAACAATAAACATACCTCTCTCCCATCTGCCGCTCTGCACTACCTTCCACCTCACGCTGCTTCTTCCGGCTGTTAGAGGAGGATAAACGCGTATAATGGAGTCTATGAATGCCATGAATTTGTTGCACATCTGCTTATCTTTTTTCAGCCACACATATTCAGCTAAGTTGTAATCCATCTGACATTTTACTTTGCTGGCCGGAATACCACGCTTAACTGCTCCCCACGTTCCTTCTATTGTATTAGTGTGGGCACCTGTATCCAGGTCCTTGAAACTCACTCTATGGTTTACCTTCAGATGCACGAAGCCTTCATTAGAAAGGCAATCGTAGCTCTTCCAGCAGTCTGGAATTATTATCGAACCCGGAAGAATATACTCGTTTATTACACTCAGCAAAGAATCAGTCGTCCTATCAGCCACAACTTTCATAAAACATGCACCCGTCTCGCGCTCAACTCCCCCAAATACCCATTTACCTTCCACACGTTTTCCCGATGAAATTTACGTTTTCCAAATTTACTCTCAACAATCACGCTGCTTCCACCCACGTTCACACTACTTTCAATCATCTCTACCACACAAATCTCACGATAATAGGAACGAAAATCACACACAGTCTTAGACGAACATTTACTCTCTTTCATATTAAAAGCAACCTTACTCTGACTCACCCACAAATAAACCTGAACTAAAATCTCATTCATTGTCATTCGACTCAATTAAAAAAAAAACCTTTCTCGCGCTCCTTTTGACGTCATGCATTTGTCCTTTCACCTTCGGTTTACACCTCCACTCAAAACCATCACTTATATTGTGCCTCTCAACCAATTTCATCTCCTTACCACACTTGCAACACTCATATCTATTCACAATCAAACCCGCTTTCATTCAAAATTCAAACGTTTCCTTTCCTTTATCTAATCCGTACAAATATCTTAAATTAACATTCTCATCATACCACATTACATCATTCGCGGACATTCCCCATGCAGCCATCACAAAAAGAACGTGAGAGCTGAAGATTTTTAAAAAAAGCACATATGCAGCGTGGTCGAACGAAACTTAAGTAATGGCGGCTAAACTCTCTTGACCAGACTAAATTCCGTTGACCAAAAGGGTTACTGTAATTACTTGTCAGACAGCAATTTCTTGTTGGGTTGGATGGGGGGTTGCCATATTAAAATGTTTATCGCCGAAGAAAAATCGCACCAAGGGTGACCGTACAGTAAATGTGTTCCTTAACTTGATAAGATATTGACTTAATTTTTCAAAATATTGGAGGTTATATCAATTTTTAATTAAACTGTAGGCAATAATACAGGTTTTTCCCAGAGATAGTGCTGTCTTAACTTCATATAATACTTTGTATACATATGTAATGATAAAGTAATTCATTGTTTGTGTTGAATCCTAGCTTATCTCACTGATTTGGCAACTAATTAAAAATGTAATTTTATTAGAGACTTAGTTTTATATCTAGTTATCTCCCAATCGTCATTCTATTTTTTTGTCATTCCAATGGTTTTCATTATTAAATAGGCTATACCATTAATAACATTCAGGGGAAAGGTTGCTGCTTCCTGTTGCCTCCCAGGGGTGGCCAACTTGTGGCACACGAAGACTTATTGAAAAATTAAATTTTTGAAGAAATTATAACTAATTATTTTTTACAATTTTATTGAAGTGGGGCTGTTTCAGACAAAAAAAAACCTCAATTCGGATCAAAATATGTTAATAAATGTTTTCTGATATGAACATAATAAAATAAATATGTCGCAAAACTAGTGATGTGTATCTATAATCTTAATTTTGTAAGCATCTATAACAGTTAATCCTAATATAGATGACATGGGGGGAATAGTAATTAAAAAGCCACATTAAATAAATACTGAGCATTTAATTTTGAATTAAATGATTCTAGTTACTCATTTTTATTTTATACCTAACCTAACTCATTGAACTTGTAAAAAGTTTATTATAATAAACACTTCCCAATAAGGTTGGCCTCCTCTGTACTAAGCATTTTTGTATTGACTTTAGTTTTGTTCTTGTCGTTTGATTTTTTTTTAATGTATCATAAAATCTCAGCAGTGCCTAATTCCACATCCATGAAGTAACCCTACTTTAAAAATAAGTTATAATTTTAATAAACTAAAGAACACGCTTTTATACTGAATTGAACTAAAAAGTAAAAAAATAATTCTTAATATAAGAATAAAATGAAGAGAAAATTAATGTCGTTGGGGTAAAAGCGTGGGGTGCGATTTCGGAATTGAAAGAAGTTAGAAACTGTAACAATTGATATATTTATAGAACACCCCACCCCAATGGCATTCATTTTCTCGTCATCATGTTATTCTTATATTAAGAATTATTTTTTTACTTTTTAGTTCGATTAAGTATAAAAGTGTGTTCTTCAGTTTTTTTAAATTATAACTTATTTTTCATTTTTTAGTTCGATCTACAATAAAAGCGTGTTTTTTGGTTTTCTAAACTGTTATTTATTCATAGTTGAATTTATCCTTGAGTTTGATATTTGGAGCCAGAATTACGTGTCTGCTGGAATAAGTCTTGCTCTTCAATGGATTTTAATTAAAGGGTCTGAAATATATTTATTCTCTCTGGGTTTACGGGGCCTCAGATGAGTCCCGTATCATTATATTGGATTCCATCTCTATAGAACATTTCAAACAAATAAAATGTGTGGTAAGAAGGGAAAAAGTTCGAATTTAAAAAAAATTTAATGTACCATGTTTTTATAACGGACTAAAAATATATATAATTCCTCCTTTTTCTCTCCCCCCCCCCCCCTCTTTTTTCACATTTTTACGCTTTGTCATCTGCTTCTGAGATGTGGTCCAAAGTTCAAGTCTGTAGCTCATCGGAAAGTCACATAGTTTAAAATCAATTATATTGTATTCTCACCTTTTAAATGTATTGCTTTATAAAAATAAAAAATATTTAGCAGTTAGAACATAAATTATTTTTTTCACATCACAAGCATTTTTTTTTTTTTTTTTTTTAGTTTCATTTTCAGAAAAATGTTTATATTACAGTAATCAATTGATAACTCACCCTCCACTTTCTCACATACAGACACTTTTTTAGTTTGTTTTATTTTTATAAACCACACAAGTGTATTTTATACTTGCATATAAATAGCTTTAAATTAAAAACACTCGCTGTAGGGTTACACCTTTTTCTTTTAGTTGCTAAATCTGGAAATGGTATATGAAATTAGTCGCCAAATTTGAAAAGGGTATATCATATTAGTCGCCAAATCTGAAAATTGTATGTGCAATAAGTTGCCAAATCTTTAAGTGGAATATTTTATTGTCGCTAGATCTGACTATCGTGATTCCTTATTAAGACAATGGAACAAAATTATTGTATTGTCATCAGTCCTTGACAAGTGTGTAAAACTTTGAATTAATCTGACCTTTTTAAGTGGGTGAAAATCGAGTTCCAAGATTCCGTTACATGCAAGTGAAACTTATAAAAGCAGGTTAAAAAAACTCATTGTAAAATTTCCTGCTATTAAAAGCAATTTATTGCATTTCCTCTCATTGGATATTATACTTCAAAATGGAGCTATAGATTGGTAATCACCAGAACAGACCTGGTATATTCCCCAGAAGCTAATATCTCTCCTTAGTGCTGCACCAGATAGGTAGTAGGTACCAACTGCGGCAGTGTAAATTTGACGAGGCATCAGAGCTCTGACAATGCAAAATTTGACTGTTTTTTAAATTTTGCATTGGCAAAATGTACAAATAGGCACTCTTAACAGGAGCATAGTCATATAACATAGAAAATATCAATTTTCCGCAAAATTAAAATCCGAAGATTTGGCCAGGGTCAAACCTGCAAACTTGGGTTTACAAGGCCAGTGCCTATCCAGCTGGCAGAAAAGTGGCAATATTGTAGGCATTTATTGAAGGTTCCTTTTTGGATCAGTGACTGGTATTTAGCTAAGATATTTAAAAATTTTGACACCTATTGACAGTAAAAAACTAGTGTAGTAGTGTAGTCTCCACTGGAATACTAGCTTCTTGTTAAGCAACTAATGATTTCCCAACAGTTGGGTAGTTTTGACTATGAGGACAGCACTTGGGATAAGTTGATTTTTGACCCTACTTGGTCAAATCAACGAAGTTCCCCTGCCAATCTTCACCTCATGAAAGGTGACAGGACCAACAGCCTAATAAGTCATCTTAACTGCATCCTACAAAAATCATTCTATATTATGTGTCTTCCTTTGAAGGAATGACATAATCCCTTTTTAATGAGGCACAAAAAAGAACCACAGACTTGGTAATGGACCAGGCCAGACTCCAGAATACTGCTTAAAACCAATACTGGGACATGTCTCATTGAATCCCTCAATGTAACCTTTATGCCATTGATCAGCAATGTCATGGTATGCAGATGTAACTAGTATGGGTCAGACTTTAAAGGTTTTTCATGCTTTTGCATGTGATGATTTGTTGTCCTATAATTTTATAGTGTGCTTTCTCTTTCTTTTCATTCCCTTTTTAGTCTCAAAATGAATGTTCATCCTGTCACAATTAAGGCTAAATCTGTTAAAGGTATCTCATTATTTCCATTATTGAAAGAAAACAGTGTCGGGAAGTCTCAAGGAGACATCTGTGTTCATGCTTATAAATACAGCCATTTGGAACATTGTTTGTTATGGACTCTGCTACATTCAGCTGTGTGTGAAATTTCTGTATCTTTATTTCTTTTATCTCCCACTGTTAGTTTCAACGTAGGCCATGGAAACTTTGGATTTGGATTGATGTATTGCATGCTCACTGCAATTCTTCATGTATGGTAATTTGCTCCTTTTTCTTTAGAGCAAATTATTTGCTTTCACCAAAGAAAAAAACCAAGCCTACATTTTGATGTGGCCACCTTCTTGCATGGTGGGTAAAACGAATCTTGCTTTTCACAGCATTTCGAAGTCGATATTGTGTTCCTACCTTATTTTTCTTGACAATGGTTTTATTGTCTCAAAGTAAATTTGAGATTTAGACACAGCCCAATGAAACTGTCCCACTTGGCTAAGGATTAGATCCTAAATTAGGTTGAATGGGAATGGCATCATTGGGTCTTTATTTTTCTTCTGACAACTTTACTGCAAAGGCTGCTTGCAGGGAAATGGCCTACACAGCCTTATTCCTTGACATAATAAAAAGTTATGAAAAGTATTGTTTGAGGAAAGAAAGTATATAAGGATGAATATGTTGGTATATATTAAAGGCTGCAATTTCGTACCTTTTGAAATTTTTCTCGCATGTTTTACCTAGGAAACAAAAGGGTTCCAACACCTTTTAACCATTTATAGTGTCCCTTCCAAGACAAATTCTGTGCTGCTGGCCACACAAAATGCAATGCCTGTAGGAAACATGCAAATCATTAGCATTGTAGCACGAGTAACCGTAGCTCCACCCGCAAGCACTATATGGGGGGGGGGACAAATAGGTAATTAGAAACTCCTTTTTTTTGCTTAAGTTGTTTACTTATGCCTTGTGGGAGACATTTAGCATCTTTTGACTAAATTTCTGAAATTGACTGGGGAATAATAATAGCTTATAGGGATTGTGGATTATCCTTTAGAGAAATTGGTTAATGTGTTGGACGAAACTAAGCAACTGTGATTCGGATCTGTTATTACTGGATGGAGCAAATGACAGACCGACAGGGCCAGTTGCACCACTATCCCTGATGGCAAACAGATTATGTGCATGGCAGTTATGGGTCATGCAGCAGCTTCTCGAACCATAGCACAACAGATTCAGTCTTGCGCATCATTCGGTGTCCACAACGCCTCCATTGCTTTGTTTACCCTTGACTGGAAACCACAGGCATTTGCTCTGCCAATGGTGTGATGAGTGGTGGACATGGGACAACAGAATTGAACAACATTGTGTTTACTGACAAGTCCTGCTTCTGCCTGCAACATGGTCAAATTTGAGTTTGGAGACACCATGGTGAGAGACTGCTGAACTGTTATCCTTCGCCATACTGGTCCTGTGTCATGGTTTGGGGTGGTATTGGATTTCACTGCCTCACCCCTCTAGTATGCATTGGTCAGTAGTGAACAGCCAGCGCTACATCTTTGAGGTGTAGGAACTTGTGGACCTCTCGTACATTTAGCGCTTGTCATCAGCCATATTCTAACAGCATAATGTGCGGCCACATGTGACATGCAATGTTCAAGAGTTCTTCTTTGTCCATCAGGTTGAATTGCTTACTTGTTCTCCCAATCTCGCCAGTCGAACGCGTGTAGTCCGTGCTTGCACAATGACTGGTCCGGGATTTGCCAGTATGTGGAAGCCCAAGGATACATCCAAAACCCCTTTGATTCTATGAGGAGGGGTGGGGCAATGGTTATAGCCAACAATGGTGGCTACACTACTGATTTTATCATCTACATGTCACAAAAGGCTGTAATTTGTATCATTGAATCTTTGTACAACATGTTATCCGCCAAATAAATTTTGCTGTGATATCTATGGTCCTTGGTGTTGTGTTTTGTGTGGCCAGCAGTGTATTTACTAAAAAGGAAATTTTTTTATATTGAAGAATCTTTTAATTACCAGAATGACTGCATCTGTTCAGGCTGAGATGATAAAAGGAAGAAAAACTTTATGAAGGTTTAGTTTTATATTTTAATAACAAAGTTTTTTTTTTGTTTATATTGGAACTTATGGTACAGATAAGTTATGCTACTATTGTACTAAAAGGTCTTTACTGCAACAGTAAAAACAATCTTGCATAGTTTACTTTTTTAAAAAAACTGTAGAAATATATAGAGGTGTGTATATAAATGGTAAAATACTGTATAATTATGCAAATGATATAAGTATTTTGATTCATGTTACTTAACAAAAATTAGTGCATCAGTTATTTTAAAATTTGTTTGATTAGGTTTTTGTGTGCATTCTACAGTTAGATGTTATTAAAAGCATTTTCTATTTTTTTGGCATGAATTTTTAACTTTCCCCTCTTTTGTATTCTTCATGATATCATTTGATTTCCAGGGTATATCGGAGAATTTGAAATAGTAGATGATCACAGATCTGGAAAAATAGTAGTTAACCTCACTGGAAGATTGAACAAATGTGCAGTCATCAGTCCACGATTTGATTTACAATTAAAAGATATAGAAAAATGGATGCGAACTTTATTGCCCTCTAGACAGTTCGGGTAAGATGCTTTAAGCATTTTTATTGTAATCTGTTAATCTCTTTAAATAAACTACTAAACCTCTCTTTTAAGTTTGGCTTTGTTGGTATTACAAAGAAAACTGTTGTCATAACTGATGTTGATATAACGGTGAAATATGGTACAGAATGCTTTAGTTTTAATGGAGAAATGCTTTTATCTTTTAAACAAAAAGTGAAATCTAACCCAAAATCTGAAGGTTGAATTACAACTTAATGAATCTATAGAATCTAAATGCTCTTTTTAAGCCTTAATTTAAACTTTTTAAAGTAATAAATATTGGGAAATTTTTATTAACTATGTAACTTTTTTTTTTTTTTTTTTTTTTTTTTTTGTACTTAAAAAAAATCTTGGCAATTCAATAACCAGTTTCAATGTATGATAAATTATAATGGTTTTGGCGTAGTTGAAAGTTCAGTAATTTAAAATTTAGTCTAGAAATGCACAGGGCTGTAATGAATTGGGGGGGGGGCACAATTAATAAGGAAATATCTTAAATTTATAGAGGATGCATCTTCCAACTAAGCAATTGTATGTTAATTATCTAAAGTAGAAAGTTTAACAATCTTTGTGGCTAGATTAATTAATCTTGTACTAATGTAATTTGTTGAGAGAATATAAATATTCACCCTCTTTTTCAACAGTTTTGGATTTTAGGTTGCTGTAATTGTTTTGTAACATTCAATATCATCACTTGCATACTCTGAAAATTCATTTTGCAGAACATTTTTAATTTGCTTTATCTTTAGAAGTATCTTATTTGCTTAACCCCTTAACTGCCCAATGTATATATGTCACTTTTTAAGTGTGAAATCTGTTATTTCATAAGAATAACTAGGTATTTCATAAAATACAAGTCAGTTAAAGTATATAAAATTATTAAATTCTATGATTCAACTAGATATTCAATAGAATGATTACTTGGTCTTTTAAGTATGAAATATAGCACTCAAAGGTTCTTTGAACCTCAATTCTAGTTGCATTTAATCTCAGTCTTAAACCGCTTAAAGCTTCTTTGTAATGTGTGTGTGTGTACGCTTCATTCTGTTGCATTTACTAATTTTGGAAAACAGATGGGGAAGGAATTTAAAAGGGTACATTCCGGGAACATGGAAATTCATAGCTAAGCAGTTTTCTGTACCGTTAACATTTTCTAAGAAAAGTGTGATGCAAAAATGTACTGTTTGTGAAATGGAAAAATATATACTGAATTTAACTGTCAATGCACTGTATGTGTTGCTGGTTTATATGCTCAACCATATTTCAGACTATATCACACAACAGATAAATTATAATTTTTCCAATTTATTATTTCATCCTTTTCCTCAATAAACTGCATAATACGTGCCTGTTGGGAAAACGGTGGCCCTGGGAATGAATTTTGAAGTTTTTCCTCAGCACTTAAGGGGTTTAATTTTTGTTTATATAAGATGAAATTTTTTCAGTAAAACTTTATTGGTGAATATTAAGTATGTGTTTTTTCCAGGTTTATTGTATTAACAACATCTTCTGGGATAATGGATCACGAAGAAGCCAAAAGGAAACATGTGGGAGGCAAAATTCTAGGGTTCTTCTTTTGATGTAAAAATATTGTCGAGAAATAAATTTAAAAAAAAACTGTACTTGTTTATTTTTTCTACATTTTTTCCCATTTGTGGAAATATATATTGCTACATGTGTATTACTTTTTGAAGAATTCTTATAAAGTTAATCGTAAATATATTTTTCCTTGTTAAGTATATTTTCATTTGGTGTTGAAATATTTTCCAAAAAAAAATAGAAGAAACAAACCTTAAGGTAGTTGCATATGATGTGTAACATCTGACATGTTATCATGGTCAATACTAGGGTTTGCAGTCCCAGGATCCCGGTGGCTTTTACATATCATGAGATTTAATTTTTGTCTGAATTCTATTTTAAAATTGTTCCTCAAAGTATTGTGAATCTGTTATTACATTTAATGTATGGTATTTACTTTTTTGTACTATTGGGTTGGCAACTAAGTAATTGCGGATTTTTTTAGAAAATCAAAGACAATTTTTTCATGGAACTAAATAACTTTATTCTGTAATGTATTCCCATTTTGATCAATGACCTTTTGCCATCTTTCAGGCAGCATCATAATCCCACATTCATAAAACTTCTGGTTTTTATTAGCAAAAAAACTGAATCAGGTACGATTTGACATCATCATTGTTGAAATTTTTACCATTGAAGGAGTTTTGTAAAGAACGAAACAAAAAGTAATCAGATGGTGCAAGGTCAGGACTATATGGTGAATGTGGCAAAACATCCCAACCAAGCTCCAATAATTTTTGCCAAGTGACCAAAGATGTGTGTGGATTTTCATTGTCATGATGGAATACAACACCTTTTCGATTTGTCAATTCGGGCTGCTTTTCTACAACTGCATTGTGTTTAATTTCGTTAGTTGTTCAATGTAGACATCAGAATTGATCGTTCGGTTGGGTGGTAAGAGTTCAAAGTAGACAATTCCTTTGTAATCCCCCAAACTGATAACAAAACCTTCTTTTGATGTAGTTTGAGTTGGTTCACTTGGCCTGCTCCACGATCTTTTCCGCTTGATATTGTTGTAAATAACCCATTTTTCATCGCCAGTTATCAGTCGTTTTAAAAATGGATCATTTCCAGTACATTTCTTTAGCAAATCGCAGCTGTTAATGCGTTTCTTTCAGTTCGTAAGGAACCCATGTATCGAGTTTTTGAACATAGCCAAGTTGTTTTAAGTGATTTTCAATGCATGTATGTGATACATGAAGCTTCTCTGCAATCTCACGTGTTGTACTGTGACAATCCAATTGATTATTGCTTTGATTAGGTTGTCATCAACTTCAACTGGACGACCAGAGCGTTTTTCATCTTTGAGTGAAAAATCACCAGAACGAAATTTGGCAAACCAATTTTGACACTGCCATTCTTTTAAGGCTTCGTCACCATAAACAGCTGATAACTTTTTATGAGCTTGCGATGCATTTTTCCCTTTGCGGAAATAAAAAAGCAAAATATGACGAAAATGTTCCTTTTGATTTTCCATTTTTCAACAAACTCCAAACGAAAACTATGCAACCGATCAAAAAACTTTTTTTACTGATTGGCAGCTGAATTGCCAACTATCAAATAACAAAATGTGTTTTACATTTGTACTACGTCTGCAAACCTAAAAATTCAACTGAAGCCATCTATGAGTGAAATCCGCAATTACTTAGTTGCCAACCCAATATATAAGGTTAATGTTAGTTTTCCTATGTGTTGAACCTTGAAGGATTCGAGGATGGTGTGTATGTTAAACCCTGAAATTTCATGTTTTCTCTTATTTTCATCTGTAACCTTCTCCCACCATCTGGTGTCAGCTAACTTGGACAGAGGCATTTAGAATTTTTAGAAGATATCTAGTTGGGTTTTTTCAGCCCCGGAATTCCGGGATCCCGATGTTTTTTCTAATCCGGAAATCCCGGGAATAAAATAACTAATACCGGGATTTAATTTTTGTCTTAATTATATTTAAAAACTTTTTCTCAAAAAAAATTTTCTAACAATTTAATTTTTCCAAAATTTATATTCTGTTTATGAAATATGTATGTAGAATTTTTTTGCGCAATTATAATTGCTATATGTAAAAAAAAAATATGCGCAGTATGAGAGAACGTTGCAAAGATTGAAGTGGCTCACTGCAATGCTTACACAATAATATAAGCAACATCTCAAGAATAAATTTTGTCAGTTCCTTCAATTAAATGCCGTTAATTAATACTGGACCAGCTTGGAAGACTTGAGACACTTCAAATCCCATTGCATTACTAACAGCTCATGCAACTGGATCTTCAATTTCAAATGATGTAACACTTGAAATCGGTTCACATTCCGACTCAATAACTGGATCAATTTATTTACAAAAAACCATTAAGTGCAGCAGAACCAAAAGATATCAAAGAGGTATATGCACCAATGCAGTATATTAGATTTGACACTTCCAAAAGAAATCTTTTTTTAAAAAAAAATGGAGGGAGGCGTGGTGACTACGTGAAAAGAACATCTCCTATTTAATGATAATACCTAATAGTAAAGAATTCGAGCATGCATTTTCTATGGCAGGACAATTTGTAACAATAAGAAGCCGTTCCAATGATGCAATGCTGGAGGAGCTGTGTTTTTATAAGCTTATTTACAGAAACACAAGAAATGGAAAAAATGCTTTTCTTTGAAAAAAATTTCATTATGTACTATTTTTATTTGTTTTTTATAATGGATTAATTTTTTTTTGTTTCATTGAAATGATAAATTATATTTTGTTTTTTTATGCAATTTCAACTATGCTAATATGTAGGTATTTTGAATAAATACCCCAATCCTAATCTCAGGATTGAAAATATGACATGGGATTGCATGCAAACCCTAGTAAATACGCAATAGTAACTTAAATCCTGAAGGGGGGGGAAATGAATCGGGTACGATTGCAAATAATTTACTATCGAATAATTATATCTAATGAAAGTTTTATTTAATTAACATAAGGATTAATGCAATTTTTTATCAAAAATAATTATTCTTGTTCAATTTGGGAAGAGCGGAGACGAGACTTATAACTAAAACTAGCTTTCATGGCCCGGCGTTGCACGGGCTTATACCGAGGGTATAACTTAATCCCCATGTTAATTTCCTCCTTTTATTCTAACGCCAACACTTGTGAGTGCGTGTCATGGCTTTGTTGCAGTGATTCTCGATCCTAGTACCACTGAAGACCCGCAGTGTAGGGGCGCGATGCATGTAAAATCTGTCGAGAGCACAAACGTCCTCCCGTTGGTGTAGTTAGGAGAGGGGGTGCCAGCTCAGGTGTCGTCCACGTCACTTGACCATGGTTCAAAATTACGTGGACCGTCCCCAAAAGCCTCGTGTAGCTGAACAGTGGGACGTTAATATTCACTTGTGTGTGTATGCGCGCGATGTGAGTGATTTCTTTAACTATGTCATAAAAACTCCCTTTTTCGAAATTTGTTCTTGCGTTGGTGTGGTAATTCTTAAAGATGGGTGAATGCTCAGGTGTCGTCCTCGTCACTTGAGCATGGTTAAAAATTTCGAGGTCCGTCACCAAAAACCCTTGAATAGGCAAACAGTGCGAGTTTAAAAATCACCCACTCACTTTCCAATTCTTTCCTTTTCCTGAGTGAATAACTTCATCCCCATGGAAATTCGTTTTCCCTCAGCGATAGCACTTGTGTGTGTATGCGCGCGATGTTGTATTTCTTTAACTATGTCATAAAAACTCCCTTTTTCGAAATTTGTTCTTGCGTTGGTGTTGTGTGGCAATTATTAAAGATGGGGGTGAAAGCTCAGGTGTCGTCCTCGTCACTTGAGAATGGTTAAAAATTTCGAGGTCCGTCACCAAAAGTTCTCGAATAGGCAAACGGTGAATTTTAAAATCACCCACTCACTTTCCAATTCTTTCGTTGCAATTTTTTATTTCCCGGAAACGAAAATGTAGTCTTGTTAAAAATAGTTGTATGCTGAAAAAAAGACAGGAAGTAGAAATTTTTAAAATTACAAAATTTCACTACTATTTTAAATCTTGAAGTAAAATTGTGAGGATTTTTTGAAATGTTCGACACACGGAAAAATAGTTTCATGCAATTATCTTTACGAATGAAGAATTTATTAAATGATTGATTTAAGTATTTTGAGTGTTTTATTAAAATTCGTTCAAATAAGTTTTCGGCTTACGATTTAGAAATAATTTTCATAAAAACGCATAAAACTATTCTGATGCTTGATTTAAAAAAAAATCATTTTTTTTATAATAGATAGTTTTTAGGAATCTAAAATAATAAAATATTTTCAGGTTTTCATTAATTAATCAATCGTAAAAATTGTAATCAATTGTAAAAATTGGGACTACTTTTTAAAAATTCTTTAAAAAAAAGTTTTGGGAATTTTATTTTTTAAATGAATGGATCTAAAAGAGAAAGGCTTGAAGTTAATTAGTGTAGAATATCGATTTAATAACACGAAAAGTAATTCATACCCAACGATTTAGAAATAATTTTCATAAAAACGCATCAGTTTTAACACTATTTAAAAAAATTCGAAAAAAATAGAAAATATCGTTATTTTACAAAAAAAAAAATTATACCGTATCGTGGCGAAATAAATGATCTTTCCGATTCTGTAATTATTTTTTGTCTGATTTCAACACCGAAAATTGGATGACAATTTTAAGATGGTCGAAAACGTCGGATCACTGCTCGGCCGAAACGGAACGGAAGTTCCGCCAAGTAAACAACCGGTAGGAGTTAAAACAATTAGGCGTTTTAAGGTTTTTAATTAATATCTTTTCAACTAATTACAATATCGGAATATAAATGGGCAATACGGCTTCCCCGGAAAATTCCCGATCTTTTGGTACCTTCCGCGACTTTCTCCGTGGTGCGGTTCGTGAGAAGATAGACGCACATAGATAGATAGGTAGATACGTTTGTTTACCTTCGAATTTTAATAGTGTAAGATATAAAAAAAATAATGTACTATGTTTTTATAACGGACTAAAAAGTATAAAATAATTTCTCTAATCCTTATGAAGGATTAAACCACATACGGATTTCTAACTTTTCTAAATTATCCTGAAAATTCATACTTGGCAACTTTTTATAGCTATTAAATTACTTGTAAGATTCTAAACGAAAAACATGGGGGCATGCAGCAGATAATTGATAGCTACTCTCTATGTTCTTTATATGTAGTTATGCATTGTATAAGCCCATGTTTTTCGTTTCCAATCTTACAAGTATTTTAATAGCTATAAAAAGTTTTTAGGATAATTTAGAAAAGTTAGAAATCTCCTAATGTGGTTTTATCCTTCATAAGGATTAGAGCAATTACTTTATACTTTTTAGACCATTATAAAAATATGGTATGTTAAATGTTTTTTGTTATTTTTTGCTTTTTAGGGTTCTGTGAATGAAATTTTTTAATTGATTTAAATACTTTAATGACGTAATTGCAGAGATAAATTACAATTTCTTATGACATTTTTCTATATATTTCAGATATAACCATATCTACTTGCCAATAATACATCAAACTATTCAATTATTACTTTAGAAATAAAATAATGAAGCAAGCGAAAATAATTTTTTATAAAACTCATAATCAAATATTAAAAACAGTCAATGTGAAATCCAGTGGCGTAACGGAAAATAATTGGGCCCACCCGCAAGGTCAGGTCTTGGGCCCCAAGCCAGATCTTATATATATATATATATATATATACTCGCTAGAAAAAGTCTGCGTTTTTCTACTCCGTACAAAACAAAACAAAAATTTAAAAGCCAGAATTTGAAAAAAAAATTTAAAATATTTTATGTTCATTCCAAGTATTGAGAATACACTCGTTTCCCCCCCCCCCATAGCTTTTAAAATAAAAGCAGGTTTATAGCGATACCAACAATAATCAAGTAGAAAAAGTCTGCGTTCACTGTTTTAGTAGCAACTATACAAATAACATAAAAATAATAATGAGCTATTTAATAGCTGCAGTGGTGTAACGGAAAATAATAAGCCCCCACCTCGCAAGGTCAGGTTTTGGGCCCCAAGCCAAATCTTACAAAGGATTACAAAATCAAACATAGTGCCTATACACATCACCTAAAAATATTTAAACATTAAACTTATAACTGAATACAAAACCAACCTGAGTCTGAATAAACGAAAAGTAGTAAATAACCTTTATCATTAGAGAGTATTTATGGTATTAATAAAAAATGGAAATAACAAGCAGTCGAAAGATAACCTGGTAACTTAAATAAAAACTATACAAGAAAGACACGAAAACTGTAAAATAATTTTCGTTTTAAAATTCTTGCGAAAGAAAACAGATATCGCTTACCTTATTCTTTACGACTTCTTTTCTTTAGATAGAGTATCCTTATTAGCTGAAGTGTCCGAAATTGTGTTTTTTTTCCCTTGTGAATTAATTTTCATTTCCCTGATTTGTTCATCAGGTTCACTAGCATAACAATGACTAGTACTTGCACAAGATTATGTACTTGTAGATATTAAAATTTTATCCAATTTTGCACATTTGCATTATTATACTCCTTTTCCTTTCGTATTGAGTTTTTTTTAACTCATTTTAGGGCATTTTGACAAAATGCCATTTTTTGAACCAGAATATTTAATTCCGATAAAAAAAATAATAATGAAAGCGGGAAGAGAGATGGAAATGTTTAAAAAGAAAAGGAACACACCCTAAATTTAAGTGTATTGAATAAAAAAATACAGATGTCTGTTCTATATAAAAACAATTTTGTGAAACGTTTCTCATAATGCTTTATTTGATTGAATACTCATAAATCTGACCAAATTATTATTTAAATGCTCTCTATGGTTTTACAAGTATCGTAATACTATTTCACGTGAAAAAAGCGTAACATATGTACGTTATTTACGACTTCGCTGAATGAAAATGAAATACATGAGGGGGAACTAAATTTGCCAATAAGTTACTCTTCTACTTCGGTAGAAAGTAAATCATGTCTTTTTTCTCTCTCTATAGCTAACGTAAAGTATACTATAGGGTGTTTCATATTGAATGGTACAAAAAGAATAGCGCAGTGTGACCTCGCAAAGTTTTTAACTATTTAAAATTTAGTTATTCAGTTCGTATATTTTAATTTCTGTTTGTGTAATTTTTGTCATCATTTGATTAGCAATAAATCTCTTTACTCATACATTAGTTTAACTATAATTCGGCTTATGTAATTTAACGTTTTCTTGACTGGGAAAAAAGGAGGCCTTGCGAACCCTAATTTCGCCGACGTCCACGCGTGGTCTAGCGCCGCCACTGACTGCTGTAATGGATTTATTTAGCCGAAACAAATTTATTCTGCAACTACAATTATACAAGTTTTATTTGGCAACAGGGAAAAATTATCGAATGACGAACTCGCCTCTAGAGGCGCTGTTAAACAAAATGTTGTCCATGCAGGAGAAAGCGTACTGCGTTTTCGAATATGCCAAAACCTCCTTGGTAACTGTTGTGCAAAGATATTTTCACGGGAAATTTTGTAAAGAACCAGTGATGGGGTAGACGTTCGTAACGAACATCTACCCCATCGCTGGATTAGCCGTGTTGGGCCACAGGATTTGACATGCCTTTATTGGCTGCCGAGATCACCAGATCTAACGCTCTGGGATTTTTTTCTCTGGAGTTTCGTTAAAGACAAGGTGTTTGTGCATCCACTTCCTCAGGACTTGAGGAACTGAAGCAGCGGATAACTGCAGTGTTGAACTCCATCACAGGGGATATGCTATCACAAGTGTGGCAGGAGCTTGATTACCGTGTAGACATTTGTCGTGTCACCGGAGGGGCACATATTGAACACCTGTAGAAACTTGAATAAATGTAATTTTGAGGTAAATTTGAATTTTCTAAATATACTAATTACAACGTTCACAATCATGTTTTCTTTTTGTCCCATTCAATATGAAACACCCTGTATAATAATAAAAGTGATGAATTTCTTTATCTTCCTCGCATTATATCCCCGATTCTCCATCTGAATTACATTTTATCTGTTCTTAATTTAGGTTTGAAAAAACACCACTAAAGAAAAGGATCTCTCGTCGCTTGGATTACATTGCATCAAACAAAATGTTTTTTGATTTGGTTATTGGATCAAAGATATCTAATGAGCGCGTTAAAATTTTGATTTTGAATGATGTTAGATCGCCAATTGGAAAATCGCTTAAAAGTTGTATTTTTAAAAAACCTAAAACGAATTTTGAGAAAATCTACATAAAGAGCGTCAGTCAGGCTTTGGGCCCCCCGCAGTGCGGGGATGTACCTTACGCCACTGGTGAAATCCTTTTATTAAAATTTTAAATTTGATGTTGCCTCCTTGGTGATTTAGAGCTTGGCGATCGCCACCCATATAATCTTTTTCGCCAAATGAAAAGCATTGCCGGTTCAGCATTTAAGTAAAAAAGGAAAGAGGGAGCATTTATTCATACATTCTATTCTTAAATAGTAAAAAATTCAATATATTCTGTTCATCTGTCAGATTTGAGCTATATTTAAGTATACAGCTGATCGAGAAGTTATAAATCGATTATAAAATTTTTATCGAAAAAAACAAATTAATACAAAAAAAAGTCAGAGCTACATTGTATCGGGTAAAAATTTAAATCATGTGGGGAACGAAATTCTTAATTTTTTTATTTCTTTTTTGTGCTCTTTTTTTGTTTTTATCTTTTTTATCCTTTAAGTTTTTTTTTTCACATTTTCATGCATTGTCATCCACTTCTGAGCTGTGGTCCAAATTTCAAGTCTAGCTCATCGGGAAGTTAGTTTAAAATCAATTACAAAATTCCACCCTGACAGGCAGACAAGAAAGCGAATTAAGGGGAAAGGCTTCCGTTGTTTAACATCTTACATGACATCTAGATGGCGCTGGCTATAGCGAAATTTTTGGCACGAATATTTTTCTAAAGATTCCCTAGATAGGCAATAAATTTATCTCTCCGGTACTAATTTCAACAAAATTCTCCCATCAGCGAAAGGAGACACTCCCTGACTGGGGGGGGGGGGGCAAAATCGTAAAACTGGTAGAGAAAAGCTAGTTCTTTTTCAGGGGGGAGGGGATAAAACAGCAGTTTGAATCTTGTCCATGGAAGAGTTCTTATTTCTGGACAAAGATCAGTGATTAAACTTTTTCGGCTCATGAAACCCTTAAAACTGTAAGATGTTTTCCACAGTGTTGGTTAAAACGACATGGAGACCCCCTAGGCAGTCCAGTTCTCGGGGCCCTGTAGCCTAATAATCTTAGTACACAACATTTTAACAATATATTTCATTGCACAAATTTTATTGCAAATAATCAGTAAATTTTTTAAAAAAATATGTAACTAAACAATAATTATTTATTCGAATCTGTAATAAAAACTAATTCTTGCAGCAAAAAATAGCTAAATATTTGGGGTTTTATTTTTGGGACCCATAGGCAATTACCTACTCCACCTAATAAGTAATTCGGCACTGGTTTTCGGGGAATCCCATTCCACACTTACGGTGGTATTCTCAATCGCGAGTTATTGAAAAGGTAACCCCCGCTCGAGGGTAACTCTCGGGTAATTCTCGTTTCTTTTTCTCCAACTGACGATTACCGGATCCGTGAGTTATGCCAAGGCTATCTTGAAGACATCAGGCCGTGACAGCCATTATATGACGTCACGAAAGGAGAGAAGACTTTTCTACGCGCACTCGCTTTGTGAGGAATATAAAGCTTAGGACATTTATTTCTTTTCAGGTCATAGACTAATATTTCCACATTTTATTGATTTTTTTTAGTTCTCACTTGGAATATTTTCCGATGAAAGTTATGTATTAAAACGCTAGAATGATGTCTAATATTTTCCCGGAAAAGGGACAAATATCACTCGTGAAAGGCTCATAACAGTAGAAGAAAAATCTAAGAAAAAAACTGACTGAATGTAAAATAATTTCTACCAGATAAAATTTTAAAAAAAACTTTACTTGCAAAGAAAATTTGATAAGTAGAACATTAGAGGCATTATTAATAAAAAAAATCACGTAAATTCACAAACATTTTGCTGGAGTTCCTTTTTCCTGTGAAAGGACATTTTTTTATGCTCATAGAATCAATGAATCATAACAAAAGAAAGAATTATATATATGTAAAAAAAATGCATGCAAAAATAGATTCTGGATTACATTTTAAAAATATGTTATATATAAATATTCATTCAATATTCAAAAATATAAAATAATTTCAATCAAATAAAAAGAAACATTTACTTGTAAAGAAAATATGAAAAGTAAAAAACCATTAGAGGCATATTATGAGAAAATGCATGCAAAAATAGATTCTGGATTATATGTTAAAAATATATATTAATTAAAATGATTCATTCGTTCAATACTCAAAAATAAAATAATTTCAAGCAAACAAAATATAAAAAGAAACATTTACTTATAAAGAAAATATGAAAAGTAAATCATTAGAAGCATATTATAAAAAAATGCATGCAAAAATATATACAAATATAGAAATGACAAACAGTTTTAGACACCACAGTAATTATAAAGCAAAAATAGATTCTGGATTATATGTTAAATATATATATTAATTAAAATAATTCATTCATTCAATATTCAAAAATATAAAATAATTTCAATGAATTAAAATATAAAAAGAAACATTTACTTGCAAAGAAAATAGGAAAATTAAAGCATTAGAGGCATATTATTATATAAAAAACTGTATGCAAAAATATATAGAAATGACGCAAACAGTTTAAGACATCATAATAATTATATAGCAAATATAGATTTTAGATTATGCACTAAATATATATATATACACTAGTAAATACACTTACCTATAAATAATCTTGGAAAATAAAAACCTTTTCATGGAATATATCATTAATGAGGCAACATACTGATAAGGTTCGAATTTGGAATCTTTTGCAATTGTGATATTATTTAAACTATTAATTACATTATTTTTATGCATTAAAATTAAATATATGCTACGGTAAAAACAACTAAAAACAAACAAAAGTTTTGAAATTAAAAAAAATAATATTTTACATACTTTGAATGCTAAATCTTTATGAAAATAATTTAAACAAATAACGTAAATAAATGGAATTTTTCTTCAAATAATGTAAACAATTAAACATGTTCATAAAATGTATAAATTATAAAAAAAAATTAATTACTAGGATATGCATGCACAATGAATAATATTCGAATCGAGAGAAATTTAAATAAAGCAGAAAAATATAAAATAATTTGATTGTCCTTAAATTTCTTTACTTTTCGGTTATCCTTGACAGTTAAAATTTCTTCACTGCGCTTTTTTGAATAATTATTTAAACATATATTCCCGAATGTAATGAATATTTTTTTAAAATATGAAAATGCAGGTATGTTACAATTCACACAAGGTGAATGAAACGAATGCAAGACATACCACAACTCGTGTAATTCCAGATATGCTTGTAAAGCAAGATAACTGGCAATCAACTTTAAGAAACTTTGATTCAAATGTTTTCGATATTAGCAAATTAAAAATGAAATATTGCGTTGAAATGACTTTCATAGCAATATCTGTGGGCATTTTTAAACCTCCTCTATCCAGAAATCTCAAATATTTTGTCTCTTCGACAGTTTCTGAGTCGAAATTAATCTGCTTGTCTAAAACAAATGTATATTTGCAATCGGAGCATTCGAATTTTATATTGTGCACGCAATAATCCGCTATGTACATTAAAACTTGATACTCTTCTATTGAAATATCATCTGATTTATTTGTATTGTTAATTATTTCTTTGAAATCCTTAATATCTACTTTAACATTAAATATCTCACCTGAATGATTAGAAATTAAATTGTTTAGTGAAATAGTACCATATTTATCCGAGTGCAAAGTTAACACACTTTTAAGGCGCAACTTCTTTTCAGATTGCAAAATTTGTTGCACAGTAACATGATAATTTGATCCGGACATTTGTCTGTATTGCCCAAATCTAGCTTCTAAATTATCAGTTTGGAACTTTCCAGTTAAAACATATTTGAAATTCTGCTCCATCAAAAGATACTTTATTAGTTCTGGGATGGTATTTACTGTATGTCTCAAAGCAAAAAATGTTTCCTCGCTGAAACAACCTTCTCGTTTATTTTGTTTTAAATTTTTCCAGCAGTCCAACCACTGAACAAATTTTGAAAAAAAAATGAATCTATCATCATCTATTGACGAAAAAGGAACACTGTTTTTCAATCTAAGATTTTGACCCTTAAGTTGGATTTTTAATATTCATTATTTGCCAGAAATCTAAAATATGTTTGATGAATATTGCAGTGTCCCTAAACACATTTCTGGGTAATATATTAAGTGCAGTCACATTGCTTTCTTCAAAAACTTTTAAAACTAATTTAACATTTTGTTTTTCAAAATTTGTTGGTTTCAAAGCTTTTAAACATAATTTAGGAGCTAATTTAACAATATTGTTCATTTCTTCGTTATAAATTTTAAATAATGATGAAAAAGATGCTTTTCGGATTTGAGAAAATTCTGAAGAATCAGGATACATTAAAGAAGAATCAGCATCTTTCTAATTCAACCAATTATTTCGTATAGATTTGATAAGATGTACTGAATCAAAAATAAGATGCAATTTTTTGTATTATTAGCTGGATTCTGAATAACACTCTTTATGGTACCATTACACAATTTAGAAAAACAATTTCTATTAACTCTGTTATTAGCACTTATAATACAAACAACTGAAAAACCTACCTTTTCCATTAGTGACAAAACTTCTAAAGTCATAGAATGCAAATCTTCAGCATTCATGTTCTTTACAGGGTTCAATGATACTATTTCTTTATTTTTACTCAATAAAGAAGAGTATAAAAAACATTGAATTGTAGTAGCTGCATCTCCTTTCTCTGGAAGTCCTACAATTTTATTACATTTATATGTAATCGCTGATTTGATGAAAATTTCATCAATTTGTAATATTACGTGTTTCTCATGGTCTTTTAGTTCTTTACATCTACCTCGTAGATAATTTTCATTCGCCAAAGTTGACAAACCTGGAGTAACATTTAATCCAGATGCAACTCTCTGTGACTGTCTCAAACTTGGAAGAATTATATTCCCTTTATCCCTTACATAGGAATAGCATGCAGTAGATTTAATGTACATGCAGAAAGAAAAAACCATTAAATTACTGCTATACTTACGGCCATGTTTATTTGTATTTAATAATTTCATTTGCTCTAAAATAAAATTTGCCGCCTCAAAATTTTCAGCATTACAATTTCCAATGTACTTCTCCAAAGATTGAATAGCCATAACATGATCAGGAATAGAATTAACAGAACAGATTTCCTCAAAGACATTTCTGTATTAAGAATATTTAGCAATTCACTGAAATATGTTAATCTAGGAGGATTATTAAGAATTTTTCCAATAGAAGGTATATTTAATTGACGATTATTATTAAATATAAATATAGAGAGATCTGTATTTATTTTCAGGGATTTTAAAATAGAAAGACAATTTTCACAATTAATAAAAAGAAATGTTATGCAACTTTCACAATCATGTCTTAGAACATTATTTTTAGATAAGAAATCAGATATAGGATTTTCTCGCATTAACAGATTTTCTTTTAAATATTCAAAACTGGTAATTTCGTCTTTCTTAATAAAATTAGTCAACAGTTGCTCGTCTAATTGTTTCATTTTTTCCTTTCGTTGAATTGTCACTGAGCGTTCTTGAATTGTTTCATTCAAATAGGATGGACAACCAGGGAAAATGCAAGGATATGCATTCTCTGATAATTTTGATACACTCTAGGTATTTCAATAACAGTACCAGTCTTGTCTGTAATTTTATCTTTTCTTACAATGAAACATTCAGGGAAATGTTTAATGCACACTACACTATTGTTAGTGTTTTTAAAATCCCTTGAAATTATCTTTTTCCAAGTTTGTAACAACTGTTCATCTTTTGGGAAACGAAACACTGAAACGTAGGGCTGCCCTGGTTTATTAGAGATACAATTTGGTACACAACAATAACGAGGCATTTTTTATAAAATGTGTGCTGCTTTAGGTTAAGTTATAAAAAAAGTTTTAAGATAACTAAGATTTGACAGAATAAAAAAATATAACATTAAACTCTAACTTCTCGTATAAAACAAAATATCTTAATTTACAAATAATTAAGGATGTTGGCACATAAGCATCAATTTATTATACCATGTCCTCAAGAAGCAAAAGAAAAAAATTCAATAATAACACAACAGTAAAGTTACACAATAATATAAATATCGTACCTTTCTTTATGGTATATAAAGGAGTAATCCTGAATGGTAAAGTTATCCTGAACTTCCTGAAAAAACAGTTAAGTTATCCTGAAAAAAACACACTTCGGAACAAATATTAACTTTGTCACCATACAAGATGGAAGCGTTAGTAATCGTGGGTCCCGCCAAAACAAAATATCATTCCCTCCTTTGGACATGTGACCTGAGCCAAGGCTGTCTGAATAAGAAGGCTTCGCCAGTCAGAGAGCAAATGAGAAAGAATATTCAATGTATAATTTTAGAGCAAATGAAATTATTAATACAAATAAACATGGCCGTAAGTATAGCAGTAATTTAATGGTTTTTTCTTTCTGCATGTACATTAAATCTACTGCATGCTATTCCTATGTAAGGGATAAAGGGAATATAATTCTTCCAAGTTTGAGACAGTCACAGAGAGTTGCATCTGGATTAAATGTTACTCCAGGTTTGTCAACTTTGGCGAATGAAAATTATCTACGAGGTAGATGTAAAGAACTAAAAGACCATGAGAAACACGTAATATTACAAATTGATGAAATTTTCATCAAATCAGCGATTACATATAAGTGTAATAAAATTGTAGGACTTACAGAGAAAGGAGATGCAGCTACTACAATTCAATGTTTTTTATACTCTTCTTTATTGAGTAAAAATAAAGAAATAGCATCATTGAACCCTGTAAAGAACATGAATGCTGAAGATTTGCATTCTATGACTTTAGAAGTTTTGTCACTAATGGAAAAGGTAGGTTTTTCGGTTGTTTGTATTATAAGTGATAATAACAGAGTTAATAGAAATTGTTTTTCTAAATTGTGTAATGGTACCATAAAGAGTGTTATTCAGAATCCAGCTAATAATACAAAAAATTGCATCTTATTTTTGATTCAGTACATCTTATCAAATCTATACGAAATAATTGGTTGAATTAGAAAGATGCTGATTCTTCTTTAATGTATCCTGATTCTTCAGAATTTTCTCAAATCCGAAAAGCATCTTTTTCATCATTATTTAAAATTTATAACGAAGAAATGAACAATATTGTTAAATTAGCTCCTAAATTATGTTTAAAAGCTTTGAAACCAACAAATTTTGAAAAACAAAATGTTAAATTAGTTTTAAAAGTTTTTGAAGAAAGCAATGTGACTGCACTTAATATATTACCCAGAAATGTTTAGGGACACTGCAATATTCACCAAACATATTTTAGATTTCTGGCAAATAATGAATATTAAAAATCCAACTAAGGGTCAAAATCTTAGATTGAAAAACAGTGTTCCTTTTTCGTCAATAGATGATGATAGATTCATTTTTTTTTTCAAAATTTGTTCAGTGGCTGGACTGCTGGAAAAATTTAAAACAAAATAAACGAGAAGGTTGTTTCAGCGAGGAAACATTTTTTGCTTTGAGACATACAGTAAATACCATCCCAGAACTAATAAAGTATCTTTTGATGGAGCAGAATTTCAAATATGTTTTAACTGGAAAGTTCCAAACTGATAATTTAGAAGCTAGATTTGGGCAATACAGACAAATGTCCGGATCAAATTATCATGTTACTGTGCAACAAATTTTGCAATCTGAAAAGAAGTTGCGCCTTAAAAGTGTGTTAACTTTGCACTCGGATAAATATGGTACTATTTCACTAAACAATTTAATTTCTAATCATTCAGGTGAGATATTTAATGTTAAAGTAGATATTAAGGATTTTAAAGAAATATTAAACAATACAAATATAAATCAGATGATATTTCAATAGAAGAGTATCAAGTTTTAATGTACATAGCGGATTATTGCGTGCACAATATAAAATTCGAATGCTCCGATTGCAAATATACATTTGTTTTAGACAAGCAGATTAATTTCGACTCAGAAACTGTCGAAGAGACAAAATATTTGAGACTTCTGGATAGAGGAGGTTTAAAAATGCCCACAGGATATTGTTATGAAAGTCATTTCAACGCAATATTTCATTTTTAATTTGCTAATATCGAAAACATTTGAATCAAAGTTTCTTAAAGTTGATTGCCAGTTATCTTGCTTTACAAGCATATCTGGAATTACACGAGTTGTGGAATGTCTTGCATTCGTTTCATTCACCTTGTGTGAATTGTAACATACCTGCATTTTCATATTTTAAAAAAATATTCATTACATTCGGGAATATATGTTTAAATAATTATCCAAAAAAGCGCAGTGAAGAAATTTTAACTGTCAAGGATAACCGAAAAATAAAGAAATTTAAGGCCAATTAAATTATTTTATATTTTTCTGCTTTATTTAAATCTTCAATTTTCGATTCGAATATTATTCATTGTGCATGCATATCCTAGCAATTAATTTTTTTTATACTTTATACATTTTATGAACATTTTTAATTGTTTACATTATGTGAAGAAAAATTCCATTTATTTACGTTATTTATTTAATATATTTTCATAAAGATTTTAACATTCAAAGTATGTAAAATGTTATTTTTTTTTAATTTCAAAACTTTTGTTTGTTTTTTAGTTGTTTTTACCGTAGCATATATTTAATTTTAATGCATAAAAATAATGTAATTAATAGTTTAAATAATATCATCACAATTGCAAAAGATTCCAAATTTGAACCTTATCAGTATGTTGCCTCATTAATGATATATTCCAAGTGAAAAGGTTTTTTTTCCCCCAAGATAATTGATAGGTAAGTGTATTTACTAGTGTATATATATATATTTAGTGCATAATCTAAAATCTATATTTGCTATATAATTACTATGATGTCTTAAGCTGTTTGTGTCATTTCTATATTTGTATATATTTTTGCATACAGTTTTTTATATAATAATATGCCTCTAATGCTTTAATTTTCATATTTTCTTTGCAAGTAAATGTTTCTTTTTATATTTTAATTCATTGAAATTATTTTATATTTTTGAATATTGAATGAATGAATTATTTTAATTAATATATATATTTAACATATAATCCAGAATCTATTTTTGCTTTATAATTACTGTGGTGTCTAAAACTGTTTGTCATTTCTATATTTGTATATATTTTTGAATGCATTTTTTTATAATATGCTTCTAATGGTTTACTTTTCATATTTTCTTTACAAATAAATGTTTCTTTTTATATTTTGTTTGCTTGAAATTATTTTATTTTTGAGTATTGAACGAATGAATCATTTTAATTAATATATATTTTTAACATATAATCCAGAATCTATTTTTGCATGCATTTTCTCATAATATGCCTCTAATGGTTTTTTACTTTTCATATTTTCTTTACAAGTAAACGTTTCTTTTTATTTGATTGAAATTATTTTACATTTTTGAATATTTATATATAACATATTTTTAAAATGTAATCCAGAATCTATTTTTGCATGCATTTTTTTTACATATATATAATTCTTTCTTTTGTTATGATTCATTGATTCTATGAGCATAAAAAAATGTCTTTTCACAGGAAAAAGGAACTCCAGCAAAATGTTTGTGAATTTACGTGATTTTTTTTATTAATAATGCCTCTAATGTTCTACTTATCAAATTTTCTTTGCAAGTAAAGTTTTTTTAAAATTTTATCTGGTAGAAATTATTTTACATTGAGTCAGTTTTTTTCTTAGATTTTTCTTCTACTGTTATGAGCCTTTCACGAGTGATATTTGTCCCTTTTCCGGGAAAATATTAGACATCATTCTAGCGTTTTAATACATAACTTTCATCGGAAAATATTCCAAGTGAGAACTAAAAAAAATCAATAAAATGTGGAAATATTAGTCTATGACCTGAAAAGAAATAAATGTCCTAAGCTTTATATTCCTCACAAAGCGAGTGCGCGTAGAAAAGTCTTCCCTCCTTTCGTGACGTCATATAATGGCTGTCACGGCCTGATGTCTTCAAGATAGCCTTGCCTGAGCTAGCTCTCTGACTGGCGAAGCCTTCTTATTCAGACAGCTTTGAACATGTCCACTGTAAGAAGGCTATGTGGTGGGACAGAAGAGGAATTATCCATTGGAAGGTCATTTCAAATAGCATTTGTTATTGGTTGAACGACGGGGATGAACGACAACAATGGCGAATACCGGACAAAAACGGCAAGAGGCAGTACAACATCAGCAGCGACGTCTACCTAGCTTAGCTTGACCGCCTTCACGCTGCAATCGAGGCAAAAAGAACCATATCGTCTTTCACCACGATAACGCACGTCCTCATGTTGAACACCGCGTCGTCGAATTTTTCGCCAATAAAGGCTGGGATCTGCTTCCACATCCGCCATATTCACCGACCGATGCACCTACGGACTACCACGTCAACCGCTCTTTGAAAAACTGGCAAGTGAATAAGATTCACGACGATTTGGATGTCTTGGTGGCCGATGTCAAAGCGTGAATCGCCTCTAAGAATCGTGTCTTCTTCGCTCGTGGAATCGACCGTCTGCCAAATAAATGGGGAGCAGTATTTGAAGTAGACGGTGACTACGCTCCCGAATAATCGTTTAAACATGTTTTTTTCAAACATTGTTATTGATTTTATTAAATAAAATCTGTTGAAAAAACGCCGGATAATTATGCATCAACCCAATATTAACGGTCAAGACCTAGTTTAGTTAGGGAATCACGTATTCTTTAAAACGAAGAAAAATGCGATTTCAAAATGGTATCGGGGAGAGGGGGGCTATGGAAATGCAGTCTTATTTAAATCTGCTTAACTAAGCTAAAATTAATATTAAACAATTTTAAGAACCACAGGTAATACTTTCATTCACAGAAGTCATGCAAGGGTCACGGCCAAACATCCCAATTCATCATGGCATTCTTCGTAATATTCAAATCATTCATCAATTAACCAAATCATACTTCGTAAAACAAGATTATACATAAAAATCAAACACAGAACTACGCGTCTTTCCTTTCCTTTCTTCTGGCTACAGCACCATTCGTAACCATCAATCGTTCTTTCTCTCGAACAATGAAGCCTAGCACCGCTGAAGAACCGCCGTGCAGAGGCTCAAATGTCCTTCCATTGCCGTGGTGTGAAAGTTAGGAGGGGGGGGGGCAACACTCAGGCGTCGTCCTCGTAACATGACCATAGTTCAAAATTACGAGGTCTGTCGCCCAAAGCCCCCGTGTAGCTGAATAGTGTGACGTTAGTATTCACTCGCTCACATTCTTGAACACTCATTGGCATGTGCCACATTTCAGGCACTCATATGCTACCAATCCTTCATTTGCTTGTCAATTATTTCCAGTCATAATTTCACTTAAGGTATCCAACTACCCTTAAAATTGTGAATTTTGCCAAAAAATTGAAATTTTTTTTTATGACTTTATTTTATAGGCCATCTTATTTTAGCTTTATAAAAATACTAAGTTTACCATTTTCCGTTCACTAGAACAAAAACTACAAGTGTTTTAATAAAAGCAGATGACATTACTTTAAGCAAGATGTCACACTTTAAAACGCGTTTTACTCGAAATGTGATTTTATGAAAATAATCAAACGGGGTCAGCGATTGCTAAAAAAGTTTGGAAAATAATCAACTGAAACTTTTTGTGTAAGTTCTGTATAACAGTAGAAGTGTTTTAACCTTCAGATTTATCAATCACTGTTTTATTACAAAATTTACGGTTCCTTATGTGAATATAATCACTGTCTTTTTAAGCATTTTCATATAGAAACCAAGATAAAGTGCTCTAGTTTTTGTAAAAATTAAAATATCTTTTATCCTAAATGTCATTTCAACAATGAATAACATAGCAACACATCAGAATTGAAAAATTGTTCATAAACCATTGGTACAGAATGGACAGCGTTTATGTTATTTTTTGTCAATTTTTACCCATTTTTGTTATAATAATTTATTTTTCTCTTCTCAATTTTAGCATATTTTTCTTTAAATGTACTAAAAAAATCTAAAAACAATAAAAAAAAATCCACATATCTCAATTCATTTAAGAAAAAGTTGTCGCAACCAGTCGGATACCTTAAGCCATTCAAGAAAAACAGGTGGCTTTCACAAACCTTTCGAAATGGACATTGGAAAAAAAACTGAAGAGATGTCTGAAAATCGGTTTGTGTGTGTGGGCCGCGGTAGCCTAGTAGTCAAGGTAACGAACTCGTGAGTGGCGTGTCATGAGTTCGAGCTTAGTACAACTGAAGACCCGCCGTATAGGGAAATGATGCACTTTAAATCTATCGAGAGCTCAAATATCCTCCCGTTGGTGTGGTAGTTAGGAGATGGGTGCCAGCTCAGGTATCGTCCTCGTCACTTGACCATGGTTTAAAATTACGAGGTCCGTCGCCAAAAGCTCTCGTGTTGTTGAACAGTGCGACGTCCACATTCACTCACCGAAAATCGGTTGAAAAACCATTCCGGGCAGTTATCAACTTGGCGCGAAATCTCGCCAAGATTTTGCGACATTTATTTGTCGCCATACACACAAATCAAAGGGCTTAATTAAGATCCAACCGCAAAAAAGAAATCAGCTCAGGGGTAACAGTTGGATCGTTTTTTCAAGGACGATGTTCAATAAGAGCTGATTTGCTGTTTATATATACAGTCGACTCTCGATAATTCAAACCTTCGATAATACGAAGTATATGCTCAGTCCCTATAAAAACTCTTGATATTTCAAACTAAAACAATACGTTTTGCTACACTCAATATTTCGAAGTAAAGTCTGTGGCTGGACAGACTACAACACGCGACAGTTCGAATTATCTTATAAAAGTCCCGATAATTCAAACACTCACTATCAAGTACATTCCTGTAGCAAACAGTTTGGAGCTTACAAGTTTTGCGTTTTTTGTCTTTGCGTGTCTCCCCTAAAACATAGTCCCTTTGATGACCATCTGTCTACTACACTTTCTTAGTGTTTTCCGATTTCTCAGGCGAAAAGACACTTTTATTGTTTTCATTCCCTTAAGTGGACAATAGACCAACCGCACATGTTATCAGCCGTCCATATCTTTCGTTTAACACGTGGACTTGCTTCACATGTGTTCAGAAAGGATGGTCCGCTATTGTGAAGAAGAGATGTGTAGGAATATATTCTTTTAATACAGGACTTTCAACTTCTGTAAAATATTTATACTGTATAGTATGTACTTTAAAATAATTGTATACATATGTACACAATTGTTGTTTTATTGCATAGTTTCAAATTTAAATGTGTTTGGAAAATAATTTCTCTTCGTGTATTTTGGGAGTTCACCCCCCCCCCCCACCCTGTTGATAATTCGAAGTTTTTCATTGGTCCCTCCAACTTTGAATTATCGAGAGTCAAGTGTATATATATATATATATATGTAGAACATGATGTTCACATGATGGCGAACCTATGACCCATGGGTCAGCCACTGACCCACGACTGCTAGGCAACAACTTGTTTGCTTACGCGGGTTTATTTAGATTTTCTAACTTGTGTGGATTATTTATATTCTATTTGTATTTTTTCAAGCCCTGTATTGACACAAAATCAATTTAAAAGCTGTCTATAATATTTAGTTTGATCATTATAGTTCCAAAGTTACGAAAATGACAACAAATGTATATGAAGATTGGTTTGTGGAAAAAAGTCGACTAACAAAAAGCAAATAATCATATTTAAAGCACTTTCTTCGGATGAAATGCACTTTTGTAAGTTTATGTTCAGTTATGTTTGTAGAAAGAGACTTCCATAGCACTTGTATCGTCTCCTCACTGTCTCACCCTATGAGATGTCAATGGGGGCCATGCACATCTCTTATTCTCTATAATAGCAATTTTTGGCTCGCAATTTAAGGCGCTTGCCCCAGTCAGTACCAGTGTTGAACTTACATTTCGAACGTATTTAAAAGTAATGTGTAGTATGTATATGTGTGTATTAGGTATGTTAATACAAAATTTCTTCTCAAATTATTATATTCTATGTATAAATATTTTTAATTGTATCCCGTACTATGTCGGTGGTTGAAAATTTGATTTGATTTTTTTCTTTTTTTATGGCGCAAGGACCAATTTAGATCATAATGCGCCAAGAAAGACAATAAGAACAGTTAAATAAGATTTGCAGGCCATAAAGCCTTAGTCGGGCATAGTCTATATACGCCTTTCTTAGAATCTATAGATTAAAATTAGATATGATGAATAAAACCCTTGATGCTTAGGAACTTAAACACAAGTGAGGAATTTGTGCTATTGTTTAAAATACTGGATATAGTAAAATCAACAAAGTTAAAAAGCCGATGTCTAAGATTATTTGAATGTGGACAATCACAGAGTATGAGTTTCACCGATAGGGGGACATTACATATCTCGCAATAGGGTGGTGGTTCACCAAACAGAAGATGCCTATGCGTTAGGCGGGTGTGTCCTAGGCGTAGTCTAGTCCATATCACCTGCTCACGGCGGTTGCTTGATAATGGCACAGTTGAAGCAAGAACGGGCATGACGCTATGCAACTTATTTTCAGTTCGTTGGTCCCAGTTTGATTGCCATACACTTTGCAGTTTCTGCCTGAAGCAAGCTTTCAAGTCAGAGTGCGGAATAGGGAACCTTTCTGAAGAGCCTGTCACTGATCGTGCAGCTGTATCAGCCAGTTCATTTCCAGTTATTCCGGCATGTCCAGGGATCCAACAAAATCTGATATCTTTCTTCTTAAGATGATAAGCCTAAGCATGTGTGATGTCCACAAGGATGGGATGAGACGATGAATGTAAAGAGACAATGCTTTGAAGGGCTGACAGTCTGTGTAAATAATGAACTTTTTACCGCGTGATAGTGAAATATGTTCTATAGCTATTGTTAGCGCATGAAGTTCAGCAGTGTAAATGGATGCTGAAATTGGTAGAGCATCTGTAATTACAGTGCTCAGAGAAACTACCGCCGAACCAACATGGGATTCAGACTTTGAGCCATCCGTGAAGATAGGTTCATAGTCGGAAAAAAGCTCTCTGTGTTCCAAGTACAGTGTTCTGTATGTACTCACAGGAGTGCATGCTTTTGAGTAGCATGACAGGGAAAAATCAACCTTAGGATAAATCACTTTCCAAGGGGGCATCTCAGAAATCTTGCACAGAGCAATTCTTCCAATGTTCAGATTTAAGTCATTAATCAGGTCTCTAATTCTAAAGTGAAAAGGTTGCGAGTAAGTTAGGGATGAACGATGACTGTTAAAATCATAAAGGCTAAAATTGAATAAATAGGAGTATGCAGTATTTGTTTTCATTGATTGGATTTTCATAAAATGGTTCAAATATAAATACTTTCTCCGCAAATCTAATGGGGGTTCGTAGGCTTCAGCATAGAGGGACTCAACCGGTGATGTACGGAAGGCTCCCAGACAAAGTCTTAAGCTTTGATGATGTACTGGATCCAAGATCTTCAAAAGAGTTTTCCACGCAGAACTGTAGACCACAGTTCCATAGTCCAGTTTTGATCTAATCAGAGCTCTGTAGAGGCGAAGCAAGGATGTTCGGTCTGCTCCCCAGCGAGTATTTGCTAATACTTTGAGGATTGCTAATACTTAGGGCCTTGGTACTTCTGATTTTGAGACCTTTTAAATGACGATGGAATCGGAGAGATTGGTCAAATATAAGACCTAGAAATTTGAACTACTTAACAACTTTAATGAGGCTTCTACCAATAAAAAGCTCAGGGTTTGGAAAAACCCCACGCTTTCGACTGAATACAACACTAACCGTTTTTTCTGTTGAAAAAACAAAACCGTTTTGTTCAGCCCATTTAGTGAAGTTGTTAATATGAGGTCTGAATTTGTCGTTCTGCAACATTGAGGAATTTAGACGAGTACGATATTTGTACATCGTCCACATATAGAGAACACTGAATCCCGATTTATACGATGGGTTATGCTATTAATTTTAATAATAAATAAAAGTACGCTTAAAATAGACCCTTGCGGGACACCTTGTTCTTGGATAAAAATATTTGAATAAAATGAATGCAGGCGTACCTGGAAAGAACGATGGTTTAAAAACTTTTGATAAAAACTGGCAAATTCACTCTGATGTCCATTGCATATAGATCTCTAAGAATGCCGTACCTCCAAGACATGTCATAGGCTTTTTTAATGTCAAAGAAAACAGAGATGTTATACTGTTTCTTGACAAAAGCCTCTTTGATGGAAGTCTCTAGCCGAATGAGATTGTCTGTGGTCGATCTTGATTTCCGAAATCCACTTTGAAGTGGTGAAAGGAGATTATGTGACTCAAGGTGGAACATCAACCTCGCACTAACTATGCGCTCCATCAGCTTGCTTAAGCAGCTTGTGAGGGCAATAGGGCGGTAATTATTTGCTGATGTTGGATCTTTACCAGGCTTTGGAAACGGTAAAACGTGGGCATGACACCACTGTGTGGGAAAAACTTGGGTTTCCCAGATGCGATTGAACAATAATAGAAGGGAGAGGATAGAATTTTCGGATAGATGCCGTAACATAATGTAGTGTAGCCCGTCTGGACCTGTGTGCTGCTGTGTTACCCGAGCGATGCAGGGCTACGCGAAGTTCAAGGAGTGTTAGCGGGGAGTTGTAGCCTTCTTCGTTTGAAGAGGAAAAATTCAACTTCACCCTCTCTTCTCGACGCTTTAGCGCTTGAAATGCGCTATAGTTGCGTATAGTTGTCGCAACTAGACGTTTTAGCGAAGGTTTCGGCAAGAGTGTTGGCAATTTCAGGGATGGTATTGATAGAGACTCCATTGCTTACAAGCATGGAGACAGGGCTAGCACTGTATTTTCCACTGAGCTTACGGATTTTGTTCCAAACCTCTTTACTTGAGGTTGAACATGTGATGTTACTAACATATTTTATCCACGATTCCCTTTTACGTTGCCGGTGGATTTTCCTGGCACGTGCTCGAGCTTTATTAAAAGCAATCATGTTGTCTGGAGTAGGGTAACGTCGAAACCGATTCCAAGCCTTGTTTTGATACTTTTTTGCCATTTGGCATTCTTTGTTCCACCAAGGTTTGGGGAAACGGGGGAGTCTAGAGGATGGTTGTGAAATTGCATTATTAGCTGCAGATAGGATACAAGATGTTACTAAAGATACCGCTTCATCTATTGAGCCAGAGCTTACCATGTCTTCTGTTATATCTGCTTGGGTCCTGAAAGTTTCCCAGTCGGCCTGATCGAACTTCCACCGCGGTTGGCGAAGAGTCGCACACTCAATTGGTGTAGCGTAAGATATTACCACTGGGAAGTGATCGCTACCTAAGGGGTTTCCAAGAACACTCCATGTCAAATGTAATAGCAATGATAGAGAGCATATGGACAAATCAATTGCGCTAAATGATTGGGTTGGAGAATGAAAATAGGTGTTAGAGCCGTCGTTTAACAAGGTGAGGTCAAGTTCTGTAAGAAGCTTTTCGACGACTTTTCCTCTAGAATTCACATCTTGGCAGCTCCATAGCGAATGATGAGCATTGAAGTCACCCAAAATGGTGATGGGAGTTGATCTATAAGCTCTTGGAGTTCTCTAAAATTTAAGGGTGCGTTGGGTGGTAGGTATACATTAGGTATACATTACAGATTGTAACTGTAGAAAAAATAGAAACCTGTACTGCAACAGCTTGAAACGACGTGCGAATTAGGACGGGGGAGAAGGGTGTCGCGTGGTTGATGAGTAGAGCCACGCCACCACAAGCTCTTTCACCCGTATTACAGTCCTTCCGAAGAATGGAATACCCTTGTATGTTGGATGTGCATGATGGTTTTAAAAGCGTCTCTTGCAGAGCCACGCATACAGGTTCATTAGCGATTTTAAATCCTCTAAGTTTTTCCAGAGACCACGACTATTCCACTGAATTATTTTACTAATACTTCAGCTACGGAGAGCCTTCAGGCTTTTTGGAGTTGTACTTTATTGGTAAATAGCTTTGTCTTGATTTCCCTTTTTTACCGAGAAGCATAACGTCTTCTACTTCTTTGGTGGTTTGAATTCCACCAGATTCTATTCGAATTGATGGCTTCAGTATTTTGGCAGCTTCCTGGACATTGCCAGTAGCTGGCCGTTTGGTAGAAATTTTGTCTATTTCCATCAAAACTTCAGTATCGGAAGGTACTGAGAGGTGCAATGTTTCAGGAGACCGTTTGTCTAGGTTTAAGGACTTTAGGTCCGTGAAAGATGTTTCAGGGGGAGATAGAGTTGTTTCTTGTTCAATTAAGTTATTTGTAATGGGTTTTTGAGTTATTGGGGAATCTTTATGAGATTCAGAAGTTAAATTGTCAATGTTTGTTGGTGTTTATGTTGCTAATTTCTGTTTGAGTTGCAGTATCTTTTTTTCGATTTTGTGTTGGTCATTACTGCATTAGCATAAGAACTGGAAGTTCGAGGTGGTAAGATATTGACCATCCGTTTCTTTGCTTCAGAATACGAAAGGTTTTCAAGTACTTTAATTCTTTGTATTTCTTTTTCTTGCTGCCATTTTGTACAGATTTTGGAATAAGCAGCGTGTTCCCCCTTGCAGTTTGCACACTTTCTCCGTTCTGTCGTACATGCTTCGCTGGCGTGCTACGTACTACTGCATTTATTGCAGGTAGCAACGCCGCGACAAGAAGCTGTTCCATGACCGTAACTTTGACAGCGAAAACATCTGAGAGGGTTAGGGATGTAAGGTCTTATTTTAATGTTTAAGTAACCAATTAGTATGTTTTCTGGTAATGTATGTTTAGAAAATGTTAGTATAAATAATGGAGAAGTTACAGTTTTACCGTCTTTTATGGAAGTTATTCTTCTGATAGCCTCCACTCCCCCCCCCCTTGAGAATCTAGCTCTTCTTCAATTTCAGAATCGGGTAAAGGTATCAGATCTGGGCAGTAAATCACTCCTTTGGATGAATTGAGTGTTTTGTGAGGAGTAGCAGTAATAGAAATGTTTGAAAGATTTGTACATTGTAGGAGATTATTTGATTGTGCTTGTGTTGCTGTTTCTATCAGTAAATCACCGGATGGTAATTTTTTTATAGATTTCACAGAACCAGCTGAACCTTGTACAGCTTTAGAGATAAGAAAAGGTGAAGCATTGGAAAGTTTCCTGTTATCAGTTGCATGAAGAACAATAAATTTGGGAAAAGATTCGGAGCAAGTTTGAGAGTTGGTGGGCTGACCACCATGTGTTGGGTTGGGGATTTTAAAGAATGCGTTTTTATCTTTTTCCTTATTTTTTTGTATTTTGATTTTGTTTTTGAGAAAGGAGGAGGAGAATCCCTTTTGATTTTCAGAGAACCAGTTTGGCGGGGCTAGCCCCAGATTCAGCAACCAGCAGTGGCCTCGGGAGAGCCTACCTGTTAAAAACAATGAAGAGTTCAAAGTTCAATTCAATTTCGATAAATTCTAAGAAAGAAAAAGGTATCACTTACCTTATTCTTCGATTGCCCGGGATGAGCTCGACCTAAAATTCAATTCTGTTATTCTTATGAGTATAATCAGAGTCCTTTTTGATATAAAAAAGATTTAATGAAGGAAAACTGCTAACTGATACATGTCTGTTCGAGTGGGCTCCACTCGTACTACTCCTCCTACAGATCAGATCATAATACAGAAGCAAAAACAAAAAGGAATGCGCTTACAGCGCCACTGAAATTGAACTACAAAATTCGTTTCGTTCGCGACACCCCCGCCCTGCAATGCAGGACCCCATCCAGGCACCACCTGGAGCTACAAGGCAGGCAAGATTATACACCAGCTGATAGAGCAGCCAGGACATGCTGGTTAGACTGCCCCGGGCTCCTGTACTATCTGGCGGCCTGAGACGTAAAACTCAGCTTTTCTCCGGTACCCTCTACATGGCCGCTTCCTCCAAGACCCCACCTCACCAGTCCAAAGGTCCTCAGAAGTTTAAAACCTCGCTCCAAGTGCCAGTTTTCGCAGGGAGCAGTCTGTTGTGTCGTCATACCAGTTGTGAAAAAACCATCAGACTCAACTTCATTCCACTCAGTCTTGGTCTGCCACAGGACTTCGTCGCAGGTAAAATTAAAGATAATATGTAAGAAAAAAAATCAATAATAAAGCAAGACCCACTAAGGGGATAAACCATAAAATAAAATTCCTGGATATGTATACTTAGGAAATAAAAACCAGTGTTTTCTTTTTAACTATGGCGGAAAAGGAAGTGGGGGAAATAAAGGTGAAAGTTAAGAAGTAAAGATCGCTCGGGAGAGGCGGGTGCGCGAAACCCGTAATCACAAGAGAGTGAGCCCTTGCCAAAAGATCACTAGGGCACCTCGGGATTGTGACACCCGTACTCACCCAAAGAATAGCCCTGAGGGGCGGCGGTTGAAAAATTAAAAACAAGCCATACAAGTTATAGGCTATATCAAGCTAAAAGGTTTGATAAATATGGAAAGATTGAAATGAATAAAATGGTTATACGTATAATTTGTACTGAAAAAAGAGACTCCACGTACATATAATGTAAAATGACATTTTGAAACGTTGCATTCAAATCTCGGCAAATAACAATGGAAAAACTTGTTCCTTACAAAAAAAAAAAAAAAAAAAAAAAGATAGAATTTTTCTCAAAGCAGTGTTTAAAAAAGTTTTTTGGTTCCAAAATTAACATTACAGCTGCTAAATCCAAGGTCAATCAGAGAAAGTAATACACATGCGAGTGCAGAAGGTACCATGCCGCTAACTGGTATTGAAAAAAAAATGACTTTAAATCGAATATACACAAATTTGAATATGTCTCCCAATTAGTCCACATTTTTTTACATTGACCATACCAAGGTAAAGTTAGGGACTTTGACTCAATTACTACGCCTGCACGTATCTTAAAATTTCAAGTTATAGAAATCAGCCATGAAAATTAGCATTTTAAATGTCTTTACTATTATTTTTTTAAACTTTTCATAAATCAGAGATTCAAAGTCTTCTTAAATAACTGCAAAGAAGCTGAATAATTGAAAATGACACATAAGGGCAAATTTTGTGGGTATGAAACATGAAATGTAATTATAAGAATGGTACTATTTCTAGTCCCTTTAATTTGTTTGTGAATCAAAACTTCTATTTTGCTTGAAAATGATACATAAATTGTACTTTTTATAAAAAATCCTGCATGACACATACAACATAAATATATTGGGGGGGGGGGGAGAGAGTTAGTACGGTCAAATAAAAAGTAGTTCCTAAAAGTTTTTTTTCGCTGCAAAATTATTAAATATGGACGTTTGAAATAAATATCAGAAAGAAAAAGAAAAACACGCATTCAAAAAAAAAAATTCAAAAGACACATGAATATTTATTTATATTTATTCAGCAATATAGAGATTCTCTAAATGAGCAAAGTATGTTTTTTTCTTTTCTTATTTCAATTTTGTGGCTCTTTACTACAAAAACAGTTTACAGTTGGTGCTCACGAAGAAAAGTTTTCTTTTCCTATTATATAAAAATGATAATTTAGATATATATACAAGAATGATTTTTAGTTCGCATCTCATAAACCGGTCAAGATATTAAGTAATATTTTCGTTTTTCCAGCAACTTATTTTTTTGTGTTTTCAATAATATCACTTCATGCGTTCTTTTAAATATTCCGTGATCATCTTCTCTTTGACAGTACTTTCAGATGAAACGAAAAACAATATTTGATCCAAAGTTGTTTCACAAATAGAATAATCTTCAATAATCTTTTGTCTTTTAGCTTTTGCCATTGTTCTGAAAAACAATGACCACTTAATATTAGTGTTAGGAATGTAATAATACAACGAACTTGGAAAAGCTGCTTTCAAAACTGCATCCGGAAATATTTCTTCAACCCACATTTTAGCTTCTGCAGTAAAGTCTCGTGATATAATAAGGCGATGCAAATGACTTTCAGTAGAAAGTTTTATGTATAATGTGTATCCTTCCCCATATTGTTGTTTCAAATCAGATAAATTCCCGGTGTATACCAATTTTCCACTCACTAGCATGCCAATACGATTACAAAGGGTTTCACATGCATCCATTCTGAAAAGCAATTTATGACGTTTTAAAAGGGTAATTCACACATTTGGTTTCATTAAACATAATAAGCGAGCATTTTAAGGAAATTGTATTTGTTGTGTTATTTAGACAATTTCTATAGCTTACATTTTTTTTGTATAAAAACTACCGTTGTTTGTTATCGATGAGTGAAACTTAGAAGTTTTAACTTAAAAATCAATCACTCAAAATAAATAAATCTTTCACATCCTCAAATTGCATGTTGACTTACGTTTCTTTGAAGTGTCAGCATGGTCTCCCACCCCTTTGATCTAAAAATAGAACGGTGAAGAAACCAGTTTGAAGGGGAAAGGACATTTCTCTCTTTTTGATAAATTCTATTTCAAAAAATAAAACTCCCTTTGTTTATTTATTTTTGTGCTTGTCGAATTAAGCTTTGCTAAATATCATGTTACACTTTACATTCTATGTCCTAGCCCAGGAATGACACATCATTCGAAATAATTTGTGCAATGGGAGGCTTTTGTGCTTCTGTTTTCAACTATGATTTTTCAGCCCCCCCCCCCCCATTTCAACTATGTTTTCCATATCGGAGACAATCTAAGCCATGTCAACATTATCAAGGTGTGTAATTTTGAAACTCTTAGTTTAAAATTTCTCCCTTGAAATATTTTAAAGCTTTGCAGCACCCTCCATTTCATAAAGTATCCCGAGCATTAACTGTCAATTCTGCTAAGTTCTCCTCTTTCCCCTTTCGATAGGAAAAATAGAACGAAGGGGAAATAAATCCATTTGTTGGGGGAAAGACATGGAAGAAATTTAGAAGGGAATTTTAATGACATAAAATAACGAAATCAAGAAGTGTTGATGTTGAGAGACGAAGGAGACATTTTCCCTTGGGAAGAAATAGAGTGGTAGGTTATACACTTGAAAAAGCCCATACAATGCCGGGATATATATATTCATCTAGTATATATATATATATATATATTAACATGAAGGCTATCATTTGCTTAATTATCACAATGGTTCATTTTTCAATGATTTCAAATGTTTAAAGTTAAGGTATTGACAAAATAAGTATCAATTAGAAGTAAAAAGCACCATAATTAACCATTAATTCAGACAGAAAACCAGTGGCGTAACGGGGTACACCCCAGGATTCTAAAGGGCTCACACAAAAGTTATGGCTTTACATTCCTTTCCGGTCTTAGATCCGGCATGGTGCCCCAAACCTAACTTAGCAGGGGGCCCTATTATTTTCCATAAGTCACAGCTGAAAACTGAAGCATCCTAAGCACTGCACTCAGAAGCATAGACATTTTAATACGGGTATAAATGTAAAATATATTTAATGATTAAAATAGAATTAAAGGTTGTATATAGATAGGAGTGAATAAATTGAATAAACGCTAGAAAGTTGCAATATGTAATACAAATAGCAAAAAGTTAGATTAAAATTTGTATATATTTGGATGGAAATAATTCATTTCCAGTTTAATATGCTTGAACCAGCTTCTTACAGTCCATAGAACTCTATTCCAGTAAACAAGAAGGATTTATTTATTAACTAAATGAAAAGACTAAATCCAATTTTAGATGGACAACAAATTCAAAAGAAAAAAAAATTTAGAAGACAAATTACATAAACATATTTTCTCCCCTCTTTGATGTAGATGTTTTTATGGTCAATATTATGCGCATAAATAAATCTGTTAAAGAAAAACTATAATTGTATTCGTTCAAAAACTGAAAAACCCAATTAGGTAGTTCTTAGGTATGATGCCTCAAAATAGTTTCAGCTTTAAATACATGAATTCAAGAATATATTCAAGTTAACAATCTATTAATATTGGTTTTTATTGAGATTTTATTTATGAAGAAATTTATATCTAGCATTAAAAAAATTATTTTTACTGATTCCCTTTAAATATAAGTAACATTTATCGGCAGAACTTTCGATGAATTATTATAATAAATATCATTTCAATAAAATAAAAAAAATGTTTAGTCTAACCTTTGAGATGCTAACAATACTGTGCATCCTAAATTTGAAGCCTGCAACAGTGCATTCCATATATATCTACAAGATATCGGATCCATTTTAGTAGTTGGTTCATCCAAAACGATTAGAGGAGGCGTCCCAATCAATGAGATAGCAACACTCAGCTTTCTTTTCAGAATGGCACTGAAAAGAACGGTTTCCATTATTGATTCAAACTTGCCTAATAATAAGATAAAATCCTAAGAATAATAATAATAGATTTAAAAATAATAATTCACTCAAATTTAGACGGATGGATAAATAAATATTTGATGAACAATTTTGAGCCTCGCTGTTTTATATTTGTTTCATTGCTGCAACAGAATAATCTATTGGAGACAGATTTCATATTTTCAAATAAACAGACAGTTGACACATGGTATCTGAGTTGGTATCGCAGAAATTAAACTTCTATACCACACCATTTAAGGACACCAACGGGGCCTTCTTCTGTAAGTGAACAAAGAACAGAAAAAAAAGCCTTTAAAGATTAGCACGAATAGGAATTCTCTTTCGTCACAGTCGTCCAACGCGTGCAATTCGAATCCAAAGGCGACTAGTTCAAACCACACTACTCCAAAAGCAACAACCAATGTCACCATATAGGTCAACATCTCCCCTATAATAAATGCTTCCGCCAAAGTGGTGACCCTGGTAGATGGTAGCACAGCCTAACGCTACTAGACATGCATTTATTCCATAGAGAATCTTCCGATAAATCACGGTTTAGCGATCCAAACGACTAAGGCGCACGCGTTAATTAGATTCGCCATTTCAACAAGAGACTGCCCCCAATATCAATGGGAAAATGTCACGTTTGGGGTTCTTAAATATCGGTTGCTTATATTATTGACTGCAAAATTATGAAAGAAAATTATTGATATCTTTTACACAAACGTAAAGAAAAGTTCCATAAAATTGATTGGAAATTCTGGATATTTTAAGCAAAATACATCTAAATAAAATACTTTTTTATATATATCCTCTTATTAATATATATATATTATATATATAGGCACCATTTTTTTACAAAATTAAATATTTTGTGAAAGGGGGAAATAATTTCCAGTGCCTATTAAAAGACTTTTGTTTTTCGTCTTGACTTCTAAATGTGCAAGTCACTGAAAAGTGCGAGTTCAAGCAAAGTTACAAAACATTTAAAATCTACGTAAAATCTAGTGTTCCATAACTTTTGATATATACTATCTACCAAGTAACTGGACACCCGTGATAAAAGAGATAACAAAATTAATTCATATTCAAAAGTTGATAGAGCCTCCACCGAACGCAATTATAGCTTTAACCCTGCGGGACATGTTTTCCACGAATGTTTGGATGATGTACATTTCCCCCCACTGGGCTTGGAGAAGGTATGCAAGTTTTTTCATTGATTTTGGACACTTGCTGCACTCTTTAATTCAGCTGTTCAACTCGTCCCAAAGATTTTCTATAGGATTCAAGTCTGGACTCTGGGCAGGTTAGTCCAGTCGTTTCACCCCATTGTCATCATACCAATCCATGATGTATCTCGAAACATGGCAAGTATCGTTGTCCTTCTGGAAGTAACAATGATCCAGCCCGTAAAATTGTCTCGGCTTAGGAAGCACATTGTAGTCTAGAATAGTGGAATAGGAGTCGATGTTGAACTTACAATGAATTGGGATCGAGGATCACAGTCCATACCACAAGAAATATCCCCAAAGCATAATTCCACACCAGCCAAACCTTACTGCAGCAGAATGCATTTTGGAGGTCTAATTTCTAAGTGCCTCCACCGACCAGTGCGGTTGGATTTTATAATCAAAGGCTTATGGGCAGAAGTACGATCATGGAAACCAAGTAAATGTGCTTACTTGTGGGCTGAATTTACCGAAATAGTCCCAGATGCTTGTTGGAACTCCTGCAGTGTGAGTCATCGGTTTGGTGAGGTTTTTCCGAATTCCTATGGACAGCCCTCATTGGTTTCTTTCTCTTAGTTTCGTGGGTCTGCCAGGTAGAAGAATATTCCAAAAATCCCTACTCACCTTACCCGTTTAAACCACAAAAGACTGTCGATTTTAGAATGTTTAACTCACAAGTTATGTCCCTAAAGGATCGATCATTTTTCTATGATATCCGACAATTACGCCCTTCTTGAAATCAGATAGATCTGAATTTTCAGGCATCTAGCATGCGACTATTGCTAATGTTGTTTCCTACACGATATTTAAGTACAGAAAGTGTAACGTAGATCAGAGTCGTAGATATATAGATATTTTACTTTATTCCTCGTGTTCAACAAATTATGATAGGATATGTGCATTATCACCCTGGAAAATTCCAAAGTTTGCATCATAAGAGAGGAACCTGGTCAGCTAAAATTTCTTTATACTTCTTCCCAGTGATCCTTCCTTTTAGGGTTACGATTGGTCCAGAAGAAAACTACGAAACGGCTACCCATATCATGATAGATCGACATCCATGCTTGACAGTTGGAAGGAGACAATCCTGATTATACGCTTGTGCAGGTGTTCTCCAAACGTGCATCCATCCTGTTGTAGGGAGAAGTGTGAAATATGACTCATCAGACCATATTTTTCTTCCACTTATCAATCGAGATTTTGTGAGAGTAACATCACTATAGACGACGTTTGGGATTAACATTTGTGACAAGTGGATTCGGAATTGCTGTCCTGCCGAAAATGTTCTGTTTATAAAGGTGCCTTCCAACTGAAATCATTAATACTGGAGAATCCAGATGCTGAATGAGCTCTGCAGTGACTTTTGCTGCAGTTGTTGGCTTTTTAGACATAACAATCCGCTTTAATTCCCGAGAGTCTCTTTCCGTCCACTATTTTGCTTTGTGGAGCTTGTCTTGGGGAGCTGTGTGTATGCTGTCATTACTTTAAACACCGTACATCTAGAAACGCCTAAAAGTTGGGATGTTTCGGTCACACTTGCTCCAGCTAGATGGGCTCCTACAATTTGGCCTCTTTGAAAATCAGAGAGGTCTAACATTTTACGCTTTTGAAACAAATCCAAGACTTACAGAACTTCAATAAAGCTACCACATGCTACCAGAATATTTACATTTCTATTTACAAAAAAACCTGATAGTTATAATATTTTAATGCTTACAAAGCGCATTCAAAAATGTCATTTTTATTCTCAGGTGTTTTAATTATTTTGATACCCATCTGTGAGCAGGGTGTTTCGGTACCACATCGACAAACTTGTAGAATGTCTAGAGGGTACAGAGAAAACTCAGAATCACATAGCAATGCAGGGTCATTATAGTTGCGATCTATGGCGCAAAGAAGCAAGGAAATAGAACAGAAAGAGCAGCATATTAATGGGACGGAAAGTATTTTATTGAAAGTTTGCACGACAACAGGATTTCAAAATTACGACTAGAAGTCGTCTGGTAGGTCTGACAGCGGCGCTGCATGGAATTTCTTGCATTTTGGAAGATTCTTGGCATGTCACGTATCCTCCCGGCAGCTACAGATATTCGAGCGATGAAGTATTTAACTGAAGGAATGAGCCTCTCGTACACCAAAGCTATCCACCACGACCTATCACCGATGAACAGAGATTACTTTGAGGTGTCGGCGGAAGTGAATTCCGTAATGTGGGGTAGCCTCGTCATGCTGGTACCAGATGGAGTGGCACAACGACGGATGAGCATGTGCTGCGTCAAGAAGTTCGGATAGGACTCATTGCAAGATCAGATATGCCCTACCGTCCAAAGGTCTGGGCAGAAGGTAAAGTCCAATGAGGTATCCTCCAAGAATGCCGGCTCGAACATTGATCAAGAAACGCTGTTAAACTGAAAGTGGACGCAAATGACGGACTTCCAGCAGGATCGGTGCTAATAAACCTTCCGTTCAGCATCATCTACTGCAAGAATGTCGAAAGGAAACTTCCAGAGAGTAAGGAATTCCATGCAGCGCCGTTGTCAGCCGACTTCTGGTCCTAATGTCGAACATCTGTTGCAATACAAATTTTCATTAAAATGTTTTCTCTTTCATTAGTATGTTGCTCTTTCTGTTTTTTTTCTCTGCTTCTTTGTATCACAGCTCGCAACTACGGCATTTGCCACCCTTCATTCCTATATGATTCTGAGTCGTCTCTACACACCCTGCAAGTTTGCCGGTCTGGTAGCAAATCACCCTACATATATAAAGCTCAGTTACATTTTATACAATAATTATGACTCAAAAATAATCTCTGCCTTTCTTATTTTACAATCTTTTAAAGTCAAAATATCTTTATTGTATCTAAAAGTTAGGTCCATGCTCTTGCAATGAACCCAAATTATACAAAATGAAAATATTTTAAAAGCAGTATCAAAGCATGGAAAAATACCAACTCGTATGCTTTAACTTTTTGCTTCAAATGATCCTCCAGGCATAGAATTTTACTCAAATAATTTAAGCAATCTGGGATTTTTTGCTCAGGTATGCCATTTAGATTAGCAAAAAATAACAAAGTTTCTTCACCGGTCAAACTGTTTAGTAAAGGATTATATTCAGGGCAAAGTCCAATCTTTTCTTGAGCCTATATTATTCATAAATAAAAAAAAAACCAATTTATGCATTTAAAATCTTATTCGAAACAATATAATCTTATCTTTACATACGAAATTAAAGTTCCAAATCGAAACGTTTTCATTTTTTTTTTTAAAACAGAGTTTAATTTAGTTACATTAAATGAAAGCATAATTGGGTAAAGGTGCTCAAGAGTTATAGAAAGAAATTTCTGCAAAAAGATTTTAAAATTAAAGAAAAAAAAAGTCTTGTTTTATACATATACTTTTAAATAAAGTGACAAATATTAATTTAAAAAAAAAAGCTTCTGTAAAAAGCGTAATTTGGCAACAACGAAGTGCATGAACTGATTTGCTGAAAATAGATAATTGCATTTATCGTGACTATGACGTCACATGTGTTTTTGAACTTGATTGGCTAAAAACACGTGGTTTAAAATTATCATGTGATTATGACGTCATATGAATTTAGTCCATTGTGTGTACTGCTTCACAAATGCGTTGTTGAAGTTCGGGCAAAGTTGCAGGCAACGATGGCACAAATGCCAGATCTTTCACATAACCCCAAAGGAAAAAGTCGCAGGGGGTTAAGTGACCCAGGAGGGTAGCTGTGTAGGACCAAATCATCGGCTGCACTGCAACCAATCCAACAGTGTAGTAGTTCTCTGTTGAGAAATTTACGAACTTCCAAATGAAAATGGGCCGGTGCACCGTCTTGTTGAAAAATGAATTTTGCCATAGTATTTTCCTTCAACTGTGGAAAAAGCCAAATTACTAACATATAGAGGTAGGTAATACCAGTCACTGATTTTTCAGCAAAAAACAACGAATCATAAACTCTAGATGAAGAAATTGCACAAAAAACGTTCACTTTGGGGAAGTCCCTTACGTGTTCAATGCGGGCATGGGGATTTTCCGTTCCCCAAATTCGCACGTTATGGCAGTTTACTTTGCCGCTTAAGTGAAAGGTGGCTTCATCACTAAATACGAGTTGATTGAAGAAAAAAAAAAATGATCGTTTTCCATAGCTTCATCTATATAAAGGCAGTAATTTAGACGTTGCAACTCGTTACTGTGGTCCAATATTTGTACGGCTTAAAATGCAATTTTTTTTCTTAACGAAGTCCATACGGTAGACTGAGGTAACACAAGTCCACGACTAATACGAATCGTCGATTTCTTTGGACTGCGTATTAAAGTCTCCCGCACTCTTTCAACATTCTCTGGAGATCAACCTGGTCACCTTGGACTTTTGCCTTTACTCAAGCACCCAGTTTCATGGAACTGTTTATACCATCTTCTTATACTCTTAGATGTCGGAGCATTTCTATGGTACTTTCTCCGAAATTCACGCTGAACCGTGATTACTGACAGACTTTTTGCAAACCAGAGCCCCCAAAACGCCTTCTCCCGCTGTGACACGCGATTTACACTTCTGTTTACAATTTCAAAAACATCTTGATTACAGCATTGCTGCAACCTATTGGACAAAAACAATGTTACAAACTCAAAATTTCACATCGAATCTTTACAATGACATATTATATAATTAACATTTTCTGTACATTCATCTGGGAATTATTAAATTTTGTAATCGGGTCATTCATTCCTGATAACCCTGGATATACACTGGTTATCATAAATTAAGAAAAAATTACAAAAATGACGATAACTCAGTAGGTTATGCACAGGATTTAATGAAATTTATACACAAACAACACGTAGGAAGGTATAAAATAGCATAAAAAGTAATCACCAGATAATTATGGTGTTATAGAAAGCATATTTATACAATAAACAAATCGGATGTGTCAGTTTGGTATAGGAAAAGTACCTTTAATATAGGGTATGATCCCCCCCACCACCGAAGAAGCAATACAGCACATGCAGCAATGTGTGACGCTCTCAATTATGCGGTCTATTAATTATGCAGGAAGTGCGAGCCGTTGCTCTTCCATAGGAATTGAAAGCATTGTTAGGGTCCTAGGAGGGGAATTGAAAGCAGCTACAAGTCGTCCCAGAGCACCACAAACATGTTCGATTGGGTTAAGATTCGGTGATCGAGTTGGCCCCTGCACGCGCTGAATAGTTTCCTGCTCAAGATAAGCATCCACGATGCGAGCCCTCTGTGGTTTCACATCGCCATCCTGTAGCACGAAAGAACCTATTGCCCTGGCATATAAAAGCTCAAATAAATATCCAGGCTGTCATCTCTATAGGTGTGAGCATTAACATTTTCCAAGGGAAAAGATATGGAGGTCTGGGCGTTCATCCAAAGAAATATCAGGCCAAATATTGACACTGCCTAATCCGTATACATCTCTTTTACGGATATGTCATGGATGAAAACGAGTTCCAGGTTCTCTCCAAAAGAAAATACATCTACTATCACTTTCGAGGCTATATATATATATATGCAGGAAAGGAGTGCAAGTTTTCTTTTACTTCTTTTGATTTTTATTGTAAGAGATGACACCACTAATCAAAACCACGTGAGTTTTAGCTGCGCGATACGATGAGGTCATGTATTTATAAAGGTGGCAGAAAGAAGAAACTGGGAGTTGCACCAAAGCTTGAACGAAGGCAGGTCAGAGGAAATCGCTCTCTCCGTTATTTTGAAAAAGAGTACGTGTTTTCGGAATTAGTATGGTTTTATCTCGAATAATTTAAAACCCCTTGTAAATAGTTAATGTTTTAGTTGCGTTATTAATAAATTAAGTTATTTTAACTCTGCGTGCTTATTTTAACATTAAAATCGAACCTTCCCCTAGACGCCGTCCCACATATATATAAGCCCATACTCATCTATAAAGAGAACAGCCCTCCATCTATCATGCACCTAGTCGACATGTTCACGTGCCCACTGCAAACGTTCCCTCCTATGGCGTGACGTGAGTGGAACGCAAATAGCTGGTCGCTTCGCATAAAGACCACGTTCGTGAAGCCTTCGACGTACGGTTGAACTTGATATCAACTTTCAAAAGCTTGCACTGAGGACGGATCTGAGTTCAGCCAGAGAGTTGCGGTTCTATTCCTTAGTGCACGCAATGACAAATATTGGTCATCGGCACTCGTGGTAGTCCTTAGCCAAACACCCTGGATGCTGCCAAATCCGTGGTTAGAAATAGTTGCCAAAGTCAATGAATCGGGACTCATATTTAGCCACTTCTATTTGTTCTGCCTCTCGTCTTAATAGCTCGCCATCGCAGTTCTTCGGTCAAACGATGTCTGGAGATCATTGTTACAATTTCGGTACACCAGATTTTTAATCTAAGACAAGCAGCGACAACTGCCGGCAATTGTCTGTTAGAAAGATATCCGTTTTTATGCTCCTCGCAAATGACGTATTCCGACAGTATTACCACTATTTTGCATAATGTAATATCATTTAGCTCATTTTACTTACCAACATAGTCAAATTTCATTAAGATTGGCTTATTTTTGGGCGGGTTATCGCTATGCTTCTTAATTTATGAAAACCAGCGTAGTTGCAAGATGAAATGTATTATTTAATTATGCCTTAAGTTAACTATATTATCAGTATCATTATGAAACATTCTCTTTTCACTGTGTTAATTATAATCTAGAGTAATAATAATATGAGAGAAAGTTATAAATAAGGGGACTTTGCAATTTCTTTTCCCAAGATTTGGCAACAGCGCTAGTATCCAGCGCTGAATGAGGGATAGTCGATAACACTTCTATACAACGTGTCACTCGTAATCGCTGAAGTGTAGCAGATCATTGAATATGGCAGCTCCATTGTCGATCAGCACCAAGAAGTAAAGGGGGGCAGTGATTCGCTTTTTATTTGCGGAAGGTGTGATAGCTGGATACTAGCCGCCATCCCTTCCATCACTATACCCTCAGTGATTGACGTCGATGGACTGCCCGATCTTTCGTCGTTACATAAACTCTTCCTGTTTGAAGAGCTCTATCCATTCGTAGATCTTGCTTTGGGATAAACATTTATCACCATCAGGGGCGGCTCTAGGGCCGGACAAACCGGACCCCTGTCCAGGGCGGTAAATTTTAGGGGCGGCATTTGGATCAAATTTGAAAAATATATATTTTTTTGTTACAAAAAATTTGAAAATTTTTCTGAGATATTGCTGGGTGGGAATTTCATACTTTATTTAACGTATCTTATTTTTTTAAAAATTTTGTAATCAGTATATTTAACGACAGTTTTATTTTATATTGAAACTTGAAGGGTTCGAGGCGGGAGTATATGTTAAAGCATGGAATTTATTATGTTTACACATCTTTCACTGGTAACTTTCTCTCCAACCCGGAGTGAGGTCACAATTTCACGCTTACGATGTCTAGTGTCAGCTATCCAAAAGGGGACAAAGATAATAAGAGGTTTTAATAGAGAGCCACAGGAAATGTTTTATTTTATCTTGAGTGGGTTAAGACAAACGTATGCGATCCCCACCATCAGTAGACTATTTTTCGAAGAAATTGGTCTGCTTAAATGGAAGATTCCTTCTCTTACATTTCACTAGTTTGAAATAATAACAAGTAACTATATCTTTAATTTCGAATTATTTTGAATTTTTTAAGGCTTAAAATAATATATATATATAAAGAGAGGGGGAGCGGCATTTTTCTATTTTTTTCCGGGCGGCAAAACTGCTAGAGCCGGTCCTGTCACCATACTGCGCTTGCATGCGACGAATAATTTCCGCAGGTTTCACACCTTCTGCAAACAAAAAGCGAATCATTGCCCTCCTTGGTTCAGATCGACAGTGGAACTGCCATGTTGAATGGTTTGCTACACTCCAACGACAACGATGGAAGACCAATGACACGTTGTATAGAAGAGTTGCTGACTACCCCTCATTCAACGTTGGATACTAGCGCTGTTGCCAAACCGTGGGAAGAGAAATTTCAAAAGTTCCTTTATTTTTTGACGTCCTCGTTAATACTTTATACTAACTGCACGTTGATTTTATGTAGTATATTTGTGCATGTTTTCTTCTCTCATCTACTGAGTAACTGATTAATCAATTTAATATAGGAAATCTCTGTATTGTATGTGTATATATAGTGGCTTCCAAAAGTTAAGGTACAACATATTTTTTGAAACCCGTCATTAAAAAAAAAATAACAATAAGATGCATACTTTATATGAATGATAGTAATGAACTTTATGAAAACTAATGCAAAAAGTGCCTATTAAATGAAAATGGCAAATAAATAAACTTTTGCAATTTTGTGTATGTTTTATACTTGCTGTTAATTTCATAGACAATATCCAAGAGTGAATTTAGCAATATCTATAAGGCATTTACTCAATTTGTTAAGATGGCAGGTATTTGGGTAGATGGTGTTGGTCACAAGCTGATGCTGCTAGACGTCTCCATGTGTCTCAAATTACTGGGTCCAACGAATGTGGGATCAGTTCAAATTTGAGCTGCCTATGTCTAGAGAAGACATTTTTAAAATCAACCATTAGTTACAACTTTTATGGAGGAGCATTTTCTAGTTCATTTGGGCTGAAGGAGAAGTATTACTGTGACATAGCTCATTGCATTTGATTTTGACGCATCAGGAACAAGAATCTCTACAACTATGGTGCAAAAAGGCCTTCACAATGCGTCTTCATACAAGACGACCAGTTGTGGGTAGCCCCTTATGTTGGGCAAGGAAACATTTTCTGGACCAGACAACACACAATTGGCTTCTGTACTCTTCATAGAACAATAATTCAGGGTGTGATCTGGGGAGAACAAAGCACCAGATACAATCCAACAATATTGAAAGACACAATTACAGAGGTGGATGAATCATGGCTTGGGAAGATATCTCTCTCAGTGGCCCCACTGACTGGTGTGAGATATTGGGATGAGATCATTAATCCATATACTGGCCCCTATGTCACTACTATTCGCAATAACAGTCGAACCTCTATATTGCGAACATTTTCCTGGAACCAAGAACATTTCACGATTTTCTTCATAAAATAACTCTCCAGTAACTAAGCATAACGAGCTTTTTCTCTTATGGTTCAGTTTTTTTCTCCCTATTTTTAAAGTATTTCCGGATTGTTCAAGTTGTTCCCTCTTTTAACACATTTGATGATGGTCCTAAATCTTGAACGTTTTATTAGGTGTCTAACTCACCGGAGAGCAGTACAATTTTGACTGTTTCATCCAAGAAGTGCATTTTTCAATTCCCATTGTCCAGTTCACTAGAAACATCTCCGATATCCCCTTTCACCCTTAGTAGAGTTGTCTCGTGTCCCCGTATCTTTGAACTAGGCTCCGTTCATTTGTAGTGTTGATCAGTCATACTGTTAGCTTCTTTTCTTGTAGCTCGAAAATGTCAAAGCTTAAGTGTTTGAGCATCAAAGAAAAAAAATTAATTCTTTAGGAAGTGGATAAAAGTATCAAGAAAAAGATTTTGCTTTAAAATTTAGTATTCCATCGAACAGCTTATCAACTATTATAAAATAAGCGAGATAAGATACAAAATTATGATTCATCTAATTATTGTTCAAAACGTCTAATAACATGTGTCTATGAAGTTGTCGACAACGCAGTTTTGAAATGGAAACACGCAATGCGAGATAAAAATGTTCTGATCTCTGGATTTCATTATAGAGAAAGGTCTTCAATTTGTGAAGGCACTGGGGATATGACCAATTTCAAGAAAGTAATGGATCGTTAGAAAAATTTAAGAAAAGACATGGAATTGTAACAAAGGAATTAGATGGGGAAAGTAAAGATGTTGATGATACTAAAAATTTGATGACAGAGACACTGAGTAAATTTTAAAAAACTGGATTCTAAGCCAGAAAACATCTTTAATGCAGATGAGACTTCTATTTTTTCAACGTTTGCCTCAAAAAACATTTACATTTAAACATGAAAAATGCTTTGGAGGAAAACAAAGCAAAGCAAGAATAACTGTTATGTTAGGAGCAAATATGATTGGACATCAGAAATTAAAACCACTAGTTATAGGAAGAAGCAAAACTCCAAGACGTTTCAAAGGCGCAAAATCTGGAAGTTGATTATGACTTTAACAAAATATTTTAGAAGACATCAGAAATCAGTGAACATTGGATTCAAAGGTTGGACAAACGCATGGCTAAAGAGCGTCGCAAAATTGATCTCCTTTTAGATAATTCCCCCGCCCATCCGAAGGAAATTAACTAAAAATTGAAAAATGTTAGTTTCTTACTTGCCTCCAAACACTACATCAAAACTGCAGCTAATGGATCAAGGGGTGATGAAAAATTTTAAAATACACTATCGCTAAAGGATATTGGGAAAGGTTATCTCTGCTCTTGAAAACAATCAATCCATGTCAAATTGCAACTTACGGCAAAGTATTTCAGAAATTTCGAAAGTGTGGAACTATGACGTCACAGATCGTATAACATCATAACACATAACAGTTTTGTCAAAGCTGGATTCTTTGTCTGCAGTGAGAGTCCCACAAATAGGGAGGATAAAGACAATATTTCCTTAGAAGAAATGAAATATATGGATACAGATAAAGAAAGAACAAGAAATTACGGATGATGTACTGCTTGATGATTTTCTTTCCCTTCTGAAGCTGAAACCTCTATCACTAACTGAATTGGATATTTTGAACAGTGTGAAAAATAAAACCAATACAGCAATGGGATTTCAATGAAGACGAAGATGAAAACGATGATAATGCAAAAATCAATAAACCTTCACATGATGAAGATTACACCTGCGTATGATGAAATGATAAATTCATTTGAAACAATTCGATGCCGATAACAGAGTGTAAAAAATACGCCCGAAGGGGGTTTTTGGAGCATTGCAAACATATATGGCATATTATGAAACAAAGCATTTTTTCAAACAAAAAACTCGAACAAAATTAACAGGTTTTATGAGTAATTAAATTTAAGGAAGCATGTGGTAATGCATGCTTAACATTTCTAATTATAAAATAATGTAAGTTTAAAATTACTTGTATGCTTTAAATTAGAAAATGTGTCCTTAAAATTCATTAATTTTAATATAAAATTATTTTTTTAATGTTGAATTAGCGTTTTCATCCACATTCTTTTTTCTAATTTCCCTTGAAGTTTTTCTTTCTTTTGTTAATGGGTAAGATATATAAAATAAATATTAATTTACTAAAAGGTGTGAATAATTACTTTTTTAAATATAGTGTTTATGAATTTAAGATTTGTTTTATATGGTTGAAAGAAGAACCTATATATATAGCGAACTTTTTTGTGGATTTAGCAACTTCGTTAAATAGAGGTCCGACTGTAATTCATTCTAATGGATGAAAATGTGTGCGCGAGCTCACCAAACTGTGTTTGTTGAGATATATCTTGAGGATCCCAGTTTGAAGCAAATAGAATGGACTGCTCAATCTCGAGATCTGAATCTGATGGAGCATATTAGGAGCTTCCTTAGCAAACACATTGCAGCTTCAAATCCTCTCCCAAGGTAGAACATGAACTGGAACAAGGGTTACCCCACATCTGCTTCCCATTTCGGTGTATGACGACTTAACTGGCAACATGGAAAGTCGATGCCCACAGAAGTATTGGACACATTCCTTAGAAGTATCCATATTTTTCTACAACATTTCCCCTCATAAATCTTATGTGCTGCTTTCTCCAATAATGGACTTTTCTGCCAATCTTTTATCAATGAAAAGAATGTTTGTGTTAAACTTATGGGTATCATTCAATTGAAAAAATTCTTTAATGCACATCTCTTCCAAAGTTCTTTTTTCTATTTTATTCATTTTCAAATTTAACACAAAAAGCAGGCCATATCTTAACTTTTGGAAAAAGGTAGTAAATATATATAACAATATAAGCAAAAATGTCTAAATATTGCTAACACTATGTAAAAAAAAAAAAGAATGAGATTACAAACTAAATACTATTGAAAATAATAACACAAAAAGCCTTACTCTTATAGGTAATTTTGCAACATCTTTTCCATCTATGTACACTTTTCCTTGAGAGGCTGATAATTCTCTTGTAATTATATCTACAACAGTGGTCTTCCCAGATTCAGCGATACCAATCAAACCAAAAGATTCCCCTCTACTAACATTAAATGTTAAGTTGTCAATAGCACATTTTGAGCCAAAATATTTTGATAACTCCTTCACTTCTAAATACTGGTTACTACTCGGTATGGGCTCAGAGCTACTTTCAGCCATTTGTTCATTTGATGTTTTTTGTTTTACCCTCCAGAAATGTAAAAAATTCAGTTTTATGAACTGGAAAATTCTATACTCTAATAAAATAATGACAGTAATAAAAATAAATATTTGAACAAGCAGAAATGTAATTTGTTTCCCAATTCCAGGTTCTTGCCAAGAAAAGAAATTGGATTCCCATTCATAACAATCAATTCCACATTTCTCTGTAAAGAGAAAATATTACCATTAAATTTAAAATACAGAAATTATTTTAAAGCATCCCATCATATTCTTCATCTTAATTATGTACATAAAACAAACTGTGTTAAATGAGGTTTGTATTTTAAATGTGTTCAAATAAATCTTCTCATAACTTATGCTTTAAAAAGTATTCAATTAAATTCACGAAAGAATGACAAATTAACTTAGAATGTTTGTAGATATGTAAATATTATGATATATCATACTTTAATTATGTAATAAATAATACAATACTTTTACACATCCAAATATAAACCACTATACATACAAAATTGACTTAAAGTTGGAACACATTTTATAATCCAAAGCTACCATTAAAACACAAATCTTTATACTATAAAAAGTTATCAGAATAGTTCAATTTCTGATCAATATGTAGATAAAATTAGTACAGCATACCAGTAAAAGCAGGTATGTTGGTGTAGTTTCAAAGTGAGAAAAATATATGCCATGATGCACAGAAAATATCTTAATACTCAAGTAATCTCAATGCATGTGGGCAAATCCCTAATTCACATTGTCTGCATAAGGCTATTAGTTTTTAAACATATTTTTTACATGATTCAAATAATTAGTTATACAGGTAAGTCCAGATTCTCCAAATCTCCTTAGCCATTTTTTTCTTCTAAACAGATAAAATAGTTAATTTACTAGACTCAATAATATTCATTTATAAATATTTTCTCACAAATATTTGGTATATTTTATCAACCAGTATGACTCATGGTTTGAAAAATACAGTTTCACAATGATAATTATAGGATTTTTTTTAAAAAAATTAATATACTTGAACAACTAAAATCTATTCTGAATAGCAAACTTCTGACGGTTATAAGAAACTTAATTATCCATCACAGCATATAAAAAGGTTTATTTAGATTTTCCCTTAAATCCATGGGGGGGGGGGGCAATTTCTCTTAAGCATATGAAGGGTTGTATATTTTGAATATTATACTTAAAACATAATAATTAATTTCTTATATTAATGCACCATTAGTTATTGATACAGGAATAACTTTAAAAGAACAGTTTAAATATTTCTTTTTTTTTCCCGGCTATACTTTTAAATAAATTTATCAGTTTCTAATTGTGAACCTTATTTTTAAAACTTAAAAAAAAAGCTTTTAAAAATATTTCAGTACTTTCAATGCCTGAAATATAACTCACTTTTACAACAATTCTGTTCGAAGTACTTTGAAGTATAGTATATTTGTTGACAAGACAATTGAACTCTATCATTATTGCACAATTGATTATTCATCCAATTTTTATATAGATTTAAAAGTCCTTGTATAAAAGCAAAACATGGTAAAAGTAATGAAAAGAAAATGTCCAAATATTCATAGGTATTTTTCGACTTATCTTTCATGAGAAGAATTGAAATAAGGAAGAAGAACCCTAAAAAAAATCATTGATAATGAAATGCATTTTAACAGTATTAATTAAATAATTTTAAAACATGTCAATGTATTTTTGAATTTATATAATTCATAACATATAAAATAATGAAATTAATATCCAGTAAGATATAAAGATTAATTAATATTTATTAAAATACAAAAAATTATATAGATTTTTGGCAATTTTTTGGAAAAATTATGATTTGCAACATTTGACAGAAAATAATTTATATTTCATAACCAATCCATTTACACAAGTAATTGACTCCACAAAAAGTACATAATAAATTAAAATCACAAAATAATTAATTTTTTATGCAATAGTTCATTATTTAAATTTTCTGTGTCATGGGATTTTATTTAATTTATAATGGTTTTGAGCCCTTCAAGACATCATATGATAATTCTTTAGTTCATCTGCCTTACAAAGAATATCCTTTTAACAACAACTTTATCTCCTTAAGGGGACATGGTACAATTTAAGCAAAAAATTTTAATTTAAGGATTTTCAAAATTTCTTTGGTTGCCTCTTATGTGTGTATACTACTTAAAACGGATTTTGTGATCAAAATTTCATAAACAGCTAGCCATTTAAGAAAAAAATTTTTTGAAGTGGTTTTAAAATGCTACTCCTCCTACAAAAAATTATGTACATGCATGAAATTTGATTTACAAGTACATCAAACAATGTATAACAAAAGTTGGTATGGGTTTTGCAAAAACATGATTGGTATTCATATAATACTTCTTTTTATGAATACTTATTGAAAATTCCTTAAAAAAGTTATAAATTCTGAGTTCAGTTATTTAAAAAAAAAGTATTGCTTTGATTCAAAAATGCATACCAACTTTTGTTAAATGCACTATTAGCAATAGGTATAAAAAATTCAAAGCATTAGGCACAATAGAAAAAAACCCTTAGCATTTTAAATGAAGATAAACTCGTTATTTTATCTTTCTGAGATAAGTAAGTTTAAAGTTTTGATTTTCCATATGGATGTGAATAAAAACATACTTAAAAGCTATCATCATTCTATGTTTCTTAAGTTTAGAGCTTTCAAATTTTGTGAGGTTATAGAAAAGTATATATAGAATAATTTAGGTTCAAAAAATTAGATTTGATTTTTTGACCGATTTTGTCATTTGAATCATACCCTTAAGAACTGCCACATTTCAAAATAAGTTTTAAATCATGTGCAAACACTTAACAATGGTTTTCCCAATCTCTGGATCTGCTCTCTTCACAGCATACCTGGGACCAGATGACATGTTCAGAACATTCAAAAGTTAGAAAAAGCACTGTGCAACAAGTATGAATTAGTCTGTCCCAGGACAATATTAGGTTTTTGATACAATGTCATACATTGCTGTACATGACAGTGTAACCTCCTATATAAGACTTGTCTAAGACTCATAACTCAGTAGTAATGTGAAATGAACACTAACTTCATCAGTATTTAAATGCATTTGTATTTGAATTGAATAAAAAAGAAACTATTTTAATTTTACAAAATCAATTAAAAGTGTGAGCCAAGGGTACATTTGCATTATTTATAGGTCTCTTGGACTTGGCCCCACTAAAACTAATCAAAAAAAGATATTCATTAAATGTGCTCTTTCCTTAAGCTACAAAAATGCAACAACACAAAATGATGTATTACATAAACATTTTTCTTTGTTTTAAAAAGCTGTAACAAAGTTAGGTTTAAAATGTCTTTTCCTACGAACATTTTGATTGGAATTTCTTTAAAAAAATATTTGTTTTGTATTTATTGATATGACGCAAATAAAGGTAACAATCACAGCAATACATAATTAACAAATTTTTGAAACTATTTCTTAAATATTTTATTAAAAACTTGTCATTAATTGATGATTAAGATAATATTATCTTAATTACAAAAATTTCATAAACACAATTTTAAATAAATCACACACAACATAAAAAAATTATAAATACATACCTAAAACATGATATAAAAAAATGAAAATATAGCCAGTAGAGGGAGACTGTACAAAGAAAGAGCAACAATAAATAAAAAGGAGTCCAGCAATGCCATATATCAGTAGTAAAATGGTTATACAAGCTAAAAAAGTTTTTTTAAAAAAAGAATTAATATCTAATTTACCTATTCTGCAATGAATTAAAAGTTTTATAGCATGCATCTTGGTACATATTTAAATCAAATTATTGTGCAATTTGACTTAAAAACAATAAAATGCTTTGTATTTCTTCATCCATATTTGAATTCCAGATTTTTAATTTTCTTATAAAAATCATTTATTTACTTAATATTTATAAATTTAAAGGTTGCCACTTAATAAAAAATACATATGTTAAAGTCATAAAACCTGTACTATCATGATGTTTTTGTACAATGAAAGAAATGTTATGTCACAGGAGCTTAATATAATGAGCATAACAGGTTAAAAGAACAAGGGTATGGAGGAGGAGGAGGCTACATTTTACAAATCAGAAATATATTTTGTAGAATTTAAAGAGGAGGGGTAATGCCTTATTTGTATATACCTCGGTACATTTGGATCATATTTTATAGGTCTTTTTTTCTAAGGCACAGGTATTCAGGTATTTCATGTTTGCTAGCATTTCTCTATTAATCACATTGATCAATATTTTAAATAAATATGTTCCAGAAAACTATGTTGCAACTTATTTTAATTTAGTGAAACTAACTTATAATTTTAAAAATTGCACATCACTAAAAACATCAAATTTTTATAACTATACACACACACATATATATACGTAATAACTTATAATATTTACTTAAACGTTAATCTTACATATTAATTCTAAATCTCTCTAAATCATAATTCTGAATACCCTATTTTAAAACACGTCCCACTTTATTTTGCATTAAAGGATTAAAATCTTTATTTGGCAGATTTATTTTAGCAATTCTCCATAAAAAATATTAGACCCTGAACTTTGGACAGATTTATTGATAATTCCTAATAAAAGAATACTATAATTGTTTACACGTGCCTACAGAAATTTTCCCTACATCACTGATGTAATTTCTAAAAATTACTTGAACATGTGATTATATTTTTATATTACATTATCCCGTTTTTCCTTGCATGTTTAAACATGGAAATTGAATAATTCCCCCTCCTGAATTTTTGAACTTGAGTGAACAGCATGCTCAAAAAACCGACACTAAAATTAAATAAACATTGATGTGATCAATATCAAGAAGCCATTTTACTGCCAGGACTACAGTTCACAAAATGAATAGCATCTCATTGTTACATAACATTGTAGTCAGTAGGATTGTTAGCTACCATGAAGACAGAAAAAATGTGTTTTCAAATCAAAATAAAGTTATGTAGAGTGAAGAACACCACAATCAAGGCATTATGTTGGAAGAAAAGTCTACCTCCAAAATCATGAAGAAAAATCTTTCAAGTAAACAAAGAAATCTATGACCATAAAGGGTACCATTTTATAAAAATGAATGATCATCAAAAAGAAAAAAATTAGATGCATGCATAAAATTTGATCAATTTCCACTGTTTTAAAGTGCTTCTTGTGCAGTATTGCAGCTAATGAGTGCGGGTCATTAAGGAGTTGGTGATGGCTCAAGACATCTTAAAAGTCTGAGTAGTTCTTTTGTGGTACCACATTAACAAAACTTTAAGCATTTTATTTGAATTGTTTATTATTTGATATATTTTGTGTTAAGAAATGCTTATACATTTTCATAATGAATTTTAAAAAAAAATTGATTATGTTTAATATGAGAATTTTGATAACTATATAGTGATTTTATAAATGTTTGTTATGTACTAAAATTTTTACATATTTCAAGGTAAGTAATAATAAGGTTTAATTTATATGAATATTTAAATCCAGTATGAAAATGAATAACCTTACTGATAAATGTGTAGACAATGATAAAAGTTCTGAGAACATTTTGGCTGCAAAAAAGTATCATAAATAATTATATAAAGTTAGATAAGAAAATATCTTTACATGTAGGGAAAATACAAGCCTAGGATACAAATAGATAAAATATAAACATAGAAAATATATAAGGGAAAAAAGGTGATCAGAATGGCAAATTGAGTACCTGAGAGGAAATTTTTGCACCTTTGACTGTCAAAAAACTATAGAATCTGAGCTTGCTCCTTCTGTTAAAATATAGGTCTTAATCCTTTAATGTGAGATGAAATGAGACGTTTCAAAACAGGGTATTCAGAATTATGATTTAGAGAAAAATGTATAAGAATAGAATTTTAATTAAAAATATTAAGTTATTGTATTTATATAACTTAAAAAATGTATCATTGAAGAAAAGTAGGAGGAGGTAGCTTTTGAAATAAGTGATTATTAAATTATTTTTGAATACAACATAAGTTTCCTAAGTCAAAATCTTAGTTTATAATCATAATTTATAATGAAGTTTTGATATAAGATTAAATTAAATTATAAAATTTTTTACCTAATTGAGTTCGATATGAGCCTCCATATAATCCAGTAATGGCAAGGACTATCAAAAATAAAATACAAGCCAACATATATACCCCAAAGTCATACAGGAAGGATAAAATCCAATAGAATATACGATTTAAACCGCTTATAAGTTGCAGTTGCTTAAAACATGAAGATTTTTCAATAACAAGAGGCACAATAAAACCAGCCATTACAATAGAAATACAGAACATCACATCTTGAGCAACCAAAAATGCAGGAAGTAATGAATTAGTTCTACCAATCTGAAAATCAAAGAACAAGTTGATAATTTTTTAGTAAAAATAATTAATACTAAAAGATGTAAAATATTAATTTAACATAAACCATACCATCAAAGTGCTTAACATAAATATAAGCAAAATATGTTTAGCAAAAACTTATTGGGTATAAAGGAAAGTTCTGTTTGTTTTTCAACTGTACACTTTTATGCACATTATCAATCCTTAGCAAAAATTCGGATCCAACTGAAACCAATTTAAATAGTTATAGATTAATATACTATTGATGATTTAAACATTTTTTTGCATTTTAGTTTTTTAAATTTGCAAAATTGCCAACATGAGTGAAGGAAAAAATGCCCTCAATACATTGTATGTGGTTAGAGTTCCAAAAAGGGAATAACATGATGGAGGCATAAGTGTTTGAAGAAGAAGCAGTAATAGTTCGAACATGCCAAAGATGGCTTGCGGAATTTTGCTTGGGCAATTTTTTTCAAAAGATGAAACTAGGCCAGAAAGGTCATCAGATGTCAGTGACTAAGTGCTATGCAGTATGATCAGGACAAATCCCATATTAAATTTCCCAAAAGTGGGCTTCAAGCTTAGAATTCATCAGACAACTGCTATGGATTACATTAAAAGGCTTGGTTTTATGTCTAAACTCTGTTTGGGTTTCACATGAATTAAGCAAAAAAATTAATGGACAAAAAATCAAAGTTCTTCAAATCTTGCTCATTGCAAAGGGGAATCATTTTTGGACGACTTGGTGACTGGAGATGAAAAGAGGATAGTGTACAAACACATGGTAAGAAAATGAAGGCTGTTTACAAAGGGGAGACAACACCATCCACATCCAAAGCTGGCATGTGTCAGAATAAGGTTATGTTATGTTGTTGGTGAGACAGCAAGGGTATAGTGCACTATGAGTTGCTGAAAGAAAATGAAACAACTATTACTGTTCACAACTTGATGTTTTGAATAAAAAAAATCCAACATAAACGTCCATCTTTAGCCAACACAGAAAAAGTGTGATTCTTCATCACAACAATGCTAGACAACAAGTGTCAAGAAACGTCTGATATCGTCTGAACGCCTGATATCGCACCATCTGACTGTTCTGATCACTACAAAACTTTCTTGAAGGAAATAAATACATACCCTATGAGGGTGTTCACAAATGGCAGTGGAAGAATACTTTGTCTCCAAAACAGAGGACTTCTTTTCCAAGATGTTTCATAAGCTGTCAGAAGGCTGGTAGACAGATGTAACTAACAAAGGGCATTATATTTTAGATTGAAATTTTAAATAAAAAGTGAAAAAATAGTTTTTTTTTTCTTCAGAAAAAAATGGCAGAACTTTCCTATACACCCGAAAGGATATATGACAGGCAGCAAAACACAATTACTGATACATTTTTCAATCTATCATTAAAATATTTAGAATACTAATTTCAAGAATATATAATTTTCAGCATTAAATTTCAAAGCAATGACAAATAAGATCTTGAGAACAAACATATGATCAATATCATTAAATGTTGCTGAAATAATACTTAGTATATACGTCCCACAAACTTTCCTAAGGTGTTAAGAAAACTTTTAAACTATATAAATTTTTTTGATATATTTATTGCTTCATAACTTAGATGGACAAAAAAAAAAAAAAAAAAAAAAAAGAAGCTATTGCCATTAAAAATAATTGTTGAGCAATATTTTAAAAAAATTCTGAAAATTTTTTCACCCTAATTTAGGAATTTATTAATACACATTTTTAACCCGCGGTCACTCGCGCGGGGTGTTGTGTACACCCCAGCAACAAGAAAGGCTTCTTAGAATTCCAAAAAGAATGCGCAGAACCACGATTTTTTCTATAGCTGCACATTTTAGGTCATTGAACCTTCAGGCGTGATGCAGTCGCTCTCACTCGGACGATTCGAACGTAACGACCTTCAAAGTTTTTCTGGGGTGCTGAGAGCTCCCCCCCGAGTGATTGAGTTATATTTTTGTACTCGAAGCATCTAAAAAAATAAATTAAGTTTTACTCTTTCGTTTATATATTTTTTTCAAATATATTAATATGCATGCATAATTTATTTAAAATTTCAATAATTCTAGTATAAAAATTATATCAAACTTAAAAATAATTGTAAAATATAATTTTTTGTTAAAATTTTTTAAAACACTTTTCAGAAATTATGGCAAAAATTCCATGGGATAGGGAGCAACAGCGACTCTATCATCTATTAGATACTGTATCGACCGATTCTGAGGATGAACTAAGTGATTTCGAAGACTGTGTAATTTCAGATCACCATATTGAGCAATCTGTTCATCCCATGGATACGGCACAAGAATTGGAAGAAACTTGTCAGTAAAAAACAACAAATAAATTGACGGAAACAAATAATGAAAAAAAAAAACACAAAAGAGAACCTATACTGACACAGAAGATAGTAAAAAGAGCATTAATTCACCAAAAAAGGGGCTCTACGCTGTTTGTCCAAGGGTAAAAGATGTAAAAACCGATTCATTTTGCCTTCAATGTAAGAAAAATATGTGCTTATATATAAACTAGATTAATACAGTCTGCTGTGAATGTTTGGAAAATGATTAAAATATTTGTTTTCTACTTTCTACTATCCTTAACATTAATTACTAAGTAAGTTTATTACTGGTATATACGTTTTACTTGTGGTTTATGTAAAAAATATAAAATTAAGTGTTTTAAAATGAAAAGTTTGTAGGTTTAGTTTAAATTAATGTAAGTCTTATTTGTATGCAATAAATTAATAATTTCTTTTGCATAATACAGAAATCATCTTAAACTTTATAAATATGTATCATAATTGACTTAATTTTTTTTTCATACTTAAAAACATGTGTTAAAAGTTTGGGGTGTTCTCTACACCCCTCGAGTAACGGCGGTAGCAAAAACACGCTCGAGTGACTGCGGGTTAAACATAATATACAAAAGTATAAATCGTTTATACTTTTTATATAAATATTTTTTATTTTAATTCAATACTTCAAAACATCAAATATGAAGTTAAAAAAATATTGGTAACAAAACAGCTGTCTTTAATTTGAATCTCACTTTATAATAATTATACAAATAAAAGCTACTTAATTTATATAACAGTCAAGCCACAATAATGTGATCACCTACCAAAAGCCAGAATAACCTCCTTTCACAGAGTGGATTGGTGTGAGATGTGCTGGGAGAAAGTCAATTAGGTTCCTGAAAGTGTTCACAGGGATGTTGAGCCATGTCGACTCCAGTCTCATGGACAGCTGTGCTAGATTACGAGGGTGAGGATCCATGGCACGAACAACCCCATCCAGATGGTCCCCCAGATTCTTGATTGGATTTAAGTCAGGTGAGTTTGCTGGCCGGGGGTAACTGTTAACTCATCCTGGTGCTCTTCGAACCATGCACATACAGTGCCTGCTGCATGACACTCTGCATTATCCTGCTGGTTATTGCCATCATCCTGAGGAAAAACAATGTGCAGATAGGGGTGGACATGGTCTGCAAGGACAGATGCGTACTTGTATTGATCTATCGTGCATTCCACAATGATGAATGAACCCAGAGAATGCCAGAAAAACATTCCCCAGACCATAATGCTCCCACTTCTAGCCTGGACTGTCCCCACAATGGTTGTAAGGTGTTTGCTTTCAGAAGTCTCACATCATGTACGCCAACATCCATCAGCCCAATGGAGCATAAAACGTGATTCATCAGAAAATGCTACCTGCCGCCACTCAGTGGAGGTCCAGTTGTGGTACTGGTGTTCAAATTCCAGTCTTCATCGTCGATGAACAGCCGTCAGCATAGGTACATGAACCAGGTGTCGGAGGACCAGACGCAGCAACATTTATGGAACAGAAGTTTGGGAGCCCCTCGATTCATCTAGGCAGTCAGTTCCTCAACAGTAGCATGTCTATTCGCATAAACACATCTCTGCAGCAGTCCTTCACCTCTGTTATCTACGGCTCATGGTGCAACCACATTTGCCACTTTGCTGATTTTGGACAGTTCTATTTTGTCATGAACAGTATACTTTTACCACGGCACACAAACAGTTCACAAACTTAGCCATTTTGGAAATGCTTCCACCCTTGGCCCAAAAGCCAATGATCGTGCCCATTTGGAAGTCAAATAAATTGTTCCACTTTTACATTATGCCAAAGATTGCAATGTTTTATTTATATATGCTCAACTGCACTGTGCTGCCACCTGCCTTCAGTGATTGATTATTTAATGTCGACATCGAAAGTATGTGGTGGTCACATTAACGTGACTGGACTGTGAATTTTTCTAAAAACATAATCAGGTTTTTTCTTTTACGTATAAAGAAATGAAACATAAAAACACTACAGATCATGAATTTTCAAATTTCACAGAATAAAACAGATAAGAGAGTGATAACTTACCATAGCCATTTTGGGATATTTTTCAGGAAAAGGATGGTTAATCACCTTAAGAGAATGTAAGCCACAATCTTTAGTAATGTACTTCAAAATGGTGTTATGCACATACAGTAGTGAAAGAGCTGGTGAATGAAAGGCTTTGTTATTGTAATAGGCTGTAATGATGCTGCTATTAGAATCACTGGAAAAGTCTACTGCCATAAAATAATCCTTAAAATTATCAAAAGGATCTAGCTCAGCTAACTCAAGAAGATGCTCATTCAGAGTCTCTTCCCTCAAATCTACTAAAAATGGTTTATTTCTATGATTAAATAAAGATGCAAAAACATCAGATAAATCTCTGCCATGTTTGTTACTAAGATTTACAGAATATTGAACTTCTATAGGAGTGCCTGAGACATTATATAAACTAAGATTTAACTGCAAAGGGGTATCATAAACAATTCCCTTTTCAAAAAGTGCATTAGATACTATGGAACCAAAAAACAAAATTAATAGTTGTGTTAAAAACAGTAGAGGATGGCGAATTGAAAATTTAAATTGCTTCTTTAAAACAGCCACTGCTTGTTGAATATACAGTGATAATGCCTCATTCCTTTCTTTGACACATAACAAATTTTGATTATCTTCATCTACTCCTGAAAAGAAATAATGAAAAATTAACGTAAGAAAGTTTATTAAATACTACAAAAAACGTTTTAAAATATCAGATTAATTTGAAAATAAAATTGAAATTAAAACAAAATATATTTATCAAAAGACTATAGACAGAGAAAGTAAAAGAGATATATAAAAATATCTACCACCAATCAAAAAATGCATTATTTATCAAAAATCTAAGCAAAACAAATGACGATTTAGGACTCAAAGATAAATACAATAATTTCTTCAACTGAAATCAATAAAAGTAAATGTAGGAAAATGACTTTTCCTTTAAAGAATGACATCTGACAACCATTTGAATATCCCGAGAAAAATTTCTAAAAAGGTTATAAAGCTATCAAAATTATTTTGAATTTGTCAAAAACATTTTTCTTTCAAATAAAATGTACTTATTTTCTTTCTTTCTTTTTTTTAAAAATAAAAGAGGTAAACTTAAAAGAAACACTTTCAAATACTGTTTACATCACATGTTAATTCTATCTTGTATCGACACAAGATGATATGCGCAACTGCCTTACATATTTTCAATAACAGAAATCATATATTTCTTTCAGAATGCAAACTTTCATGATAAAATTGCTGTTATTGAAATTGCTGATAAAATTGCTGTTTCATAAAAAAAAACCCATTTTTATCTCTCAGTAAAAATATCTATACTTTTCAACAGAAATAATAATAGTAATATTTTAAAAAAATTACTGAAAATTTTCTTTTGTGTGATTTATTTGGAAAAAGAATGCAGCACACGGCCCAACATTGCAATTATTACACATATGACTTTTTTTCCCTTTGTTATTCCGTTTAGCACAACAGCCCAGTATCTTATGGAACATATTATGGGACTCGGGGTCTAATGTATGCCTAGTGTATCCAATAAATGCAATTTTACATTCTGTAATCATAAAATAACTGTCTATACAAGCACACTCATCTTTGCAAATTTACAACACTTAGGTAAACATTGAACCGAGTGAGTGAGTGGTTTTGGGGTTTATTGGCGCAAAAGTCAATTTTGGCTAAACTGCACCAAACATTTTTTTAAATATTAAAACATTTGATAAAATATGTAAAAATATTGACAATACAGTTTCAATAAAAATTTCAAATCACATATAAAAATCGTTTTCAAATGATAAAAGCAAACTAATTTTAATGGGGGGATCTTCCCCATCCTAAAATAATGGATAGGGTCAAAACAAATTAAAGAAAAAAGCAAAATGAAATCAAAATGTGATGGCATTTAATGTAATTTGTCAGAAGTAAAAATTGCTATGCTCTACACAAAAGTTTAAAAAGCTATGCAGGTTTGATAAAAGTAGAAGGAAAAAAAAAATGTTACTTCCTACTGTTTTTAACATGGGTTAGAGTAATCAAGTGTGAATATTCGTTATTCTTCCAATAAGAAGTATTGATCTGCCTGGTAATCAATCATGTCCTCATCCGGCGATTCCTGCTAAGGTGCACTTTTCTGCGATTTGTGCGATATCATTTTTATCTCTATTTTTGGTTTATTGATTGTTTTTACTTAATTTCTCTGCTTGCACAAGTTTTTGAATTTTGTTTTAAATTTCCAATTTTAGTAGATGCAGAGTGAGGTTTAATAGTACACAGATTATTGGTGACAGAAAATAAGACATTAGATATAGGAATAAGTGGCTGAGACTCTATCACTGTAGCAGTTAATTAAGAGGTGGATGGCAAGAGTTGTGCTTGGGTTGAAGATGATGTGGTAAAAGTAGGAGTAGATAGTGGTATATATAGTTTCAGGATTGATGAAAGTGGTTGAAGTAATGTTAATGGTGGACATTTTATTTTTGTTATATTTTTATCTGTCAGCATAGTAGCAGATGTTGTTGAAGATTTAGCAGCCTGGGCATATGTTTGGAATATTTGAGGGGGTATTAATTTTATAGCTTTTAAATAAGATATATTTTTGTTAGAAAAACAAATACAGGAAATTAAAACTATCTACCATTTAGAGCATGATTTAGAATCCAATAAATGGGGCTGTGAACAGTTAGGCTCTAGACTGCAGTCAGTGAAAGAATGTCAAGCAGATGCACATCTAGAACAAGTCAGTTTTTCGCGGCAGGCTGTTTGTGAATGTCTGAACCTCTGACACTTGAAACAATGCAGAGAATTCTGAACGTATGCACGTATTTTGCAGCAAAATAACCAGCTTTAGTTGTAGATGGTATTTTCAGGCTATTGAAAGAATGAAATGGTTTGTTGAAAAAACTGCTGAATCTTTTTTTATGGTGATTCTTCTGATGAATTACACCCTGATCAGAGAATCCTTCAAGTATTTCTAATTCAAGAGTTTTAGAGATTTGTGTGGAGTTACAGTTACTGGCAAGTTAAGAAAGGTTTTGGTGAGAAGAAATGGCTATTTTTGCAAAGCAGATATGGTTTCGATAAGTAGATCCCCGGAACTTAATTTTTTATAGATTTTGGTTCACCATCTAATTCCTATTAAGGCTTTATGAATTGCAAAAAGCAATTTGGTAGACATCTCTTTATTCAGCAAGGGTATTAGCAAATATTGAATGTGTAGCGATTTGATCAACAGTTAATGAGGGTAAAACAAGGCCTTTACATGGGCACAGCTGAATTGGATCCAAAAGTGCGAAAAAAACTTCATACTGGCGTCCCTCCACCCACCACGGAGTCCAACAAGGGAGGCAGTGTGCCGGTCATCTGGCAAAAACCAGACACAGTGCTTACCTGGAGTACACCCAGAATATAGAAATACAGCATTAAGGCAAGGATCCAATGGGTAAACTCAACACCCCTTATACTAACCCCACAGCAATATCTCTCCAGGGACACCAAATAGACCTATCACCAACCAATTAACAGGAGCGGGCTCACTCCTGCCTCCCACCTACAGTGAAGCGTGGGTCAAAGGGAATGCAAAGGTATACCCAGGACACCATTTTCCTGTTTTTGCACACAGCAAACATGCAGGTTGAAAAAATTAAACTAATTTAACACAATACAAAATGAAAACTAAAATATATTATTAATAATGGAGAAGTAATCCTATAAAAACAAATTAATCAATAATTTGGTACAAATAAATTTCAAAATAATTGTCTATAGTCCAGATGTGAAAAGAAAAGGGGAAATTGAATGGCAAGAAAGAGGGTCAAAAATAAAAAAGAAGCACTAGGGTACCTGAGTTCATGAAACCCGTATTTATCAAAACAGTAAACCTCTTGGGAAAATGAAAAGATCACTAGGTCACCTTAGGATTGTGACATTCGTACTCATCTAAAGAAGATGAGCCACCGAGGGCAAGCATTGAACTCAACTATAAAACAAGTATTTGATGTTTCAAGCCTAAATCGTAAAATATAAGAAACAATGACCTTCACTTAAATTTATAAAATCAGGACAATGGATTGCAGTCAGTCTGGGTCATTTGAGTGAAGGCGCCTGCTTATATTCGGGTGTGAAAATTACTGCTGCATAAAATATGACCCCACTCAAATTATCCTGAGTTTGCACAATTTGGCCTGTTAAGCACAATTGAATTAATTCTAGTTCAGATGTTAAGGAATTAAATATGGGGGGAGAAGGAATAAAATAAAGAGAAAAAAATTAATTTTTTAAAGCGTATTAATCTTTTAAAAATATTTTAATATTTATTACAATATTTTATCAGTTATTAAGACTGACAAAAAATGAATGATATCAATCAGACATTAAATATATAATGATAAAATACACAATGCTATTTCATTAAAATATTTAAATGACCAAATAATGCATTATACCTGTGTTATTTAAAGTTTCATCTACAAACATCTCTGTTTTAAAGTTAGAAAATGCATATGATGAAGATTCTTTCAGGGATACCCTGTGAAATAAAAATAAAAAACATTTATACTTTGCAATGTTCACATATTTGTCATACTTGATTTAAAATTACAATAAACTTATCTTTTTTGTTCTAATTTGCATTTATGAAAGTATTGCATTAGGCAATTCACATGACAGATACATTTCTTTAAAATTCTAAAAAAAAACAAAAAAACATTGAATTTTATTTACAAGATAGTTTTTTTTATATAAAAAAATATTGTTCATTTTTTTAAACTTAAAAAAAATATGGAAACAATAGAAAACTTTGGAATAAAAGAGTTTTCAAAAAAAAAAATGGTGCGTGGAATCCCACGCGATAGAAGTGAAACTTCTTTGGCGACGTTGGTCGCAAGTGCAGAAATACATCTAAATATATTAAACTGCTGAGGGAACTTATTAAATTCAAAATTCATTTATTGTATGAAAATAATAGTTTTATTCAATTTTCTACATCATCATTTTCCAAGAAAGAAACAATGGGCTTGAGGTAACTGAAGTAGGATATGAAAATCCTCAATTGTAGTCGATCAAGAAAACGTGAGAAAACTGCATCAATCGTGATTCTGTGTCTTGTTGTTCCTTCTCTAGCATTAGTGTTCTTTTAAAAATTTCAATGAGTGGTTTGGCTTCTTCTGAAGCAAAATTAACATTAAAGTCTCCAGTTAACTTTGTCAGCAATTGTAGCACGCTTTAACGTCTTCTAAATTAATTCCCGGTAAAATATTTTTATGCTCAGCAACAGGCGTTCTCAACGAATCACTTTTGGAAATCTTTGTGAGCATTTTTATGGGAATTATAGTCTTTGTAAGTAGTAAGATAGAATTTATTATCGATTCACATGCATCAGTTCCAACATGCACTAGACTTTTTGAGGGCTCTGTACTTGTTGACTGCACAGGGTGGTTCACAAAGTCCGTATTAATCTGTGCTGGCATTAGATGAGTCTCAATAGCCTTCCCATCATCAGTCATTAAACTCGGCATTAAGAAAATATTTTGCAATGTTTTTTTCCATGCTCGATATTCTCTCAGTACTCTGATCAAGATTTGGCAGTAGCGCTTGATGGATTTGCACTATTTTTCTGTTTTTTTAATCACTTTTTTGACTGGACTTTTTGCTAGTTTTTCTTTTCTTTCACGAAACTCTTTTCCTCTTTGTGCATTTGATTTAGGCATTCTGATTAGAATCAATAATAATTCAACACAAATGAAAATTAAAAAAATAAATTAGCTGCCGAAAACATCACCATGTGGCTAACAATCTAAGGAAATATTTTAAAAAGGAACGTTTTTGCTGCAAGAGCTATTTTGTCTACACTGTAACGCAAACATTGCAACACATATAACCGTTGACAGATGTTCCCTGGTCTGGTGAGAAAAGAGGGGGGGGGGAGTCGACCAATTGGAAAGGCGGGCAATCATCCAACTTTTCCACGGATATGACGCAAGTCACAGGGTGTCCCCCGCTCGCGATCTCCTCCCCATTGCGACGATTTTGGGGGGATGGTGGGGGAAATCACTACTTCCGTTCGGTTTCTCCCTGTTATGCAAAACTGGGCAAATTTTCCATTCACTCCGTGAGCAAAGAAGTTTCACTTCAAAAATGAAAATTTTTATTGTGAACAAGAAAGCATTACAGACACAATAATTTATATTTCCTTTGACTTTCATTCAATACATTATATTATTTAAATACAAGCTATATATCACACTTTTTGACAGTCAAATATTTCATACAAAAAAATTAAAAATCAAATAACTTACTTATCAAAAAGATTTTTCATGGTAATCTGTGACAGAACAAAATTAGTTATTTTAAGAGCTTCTTTCTTTTCTTCCAACTCAGAGAACAGAAATTGAAACATGGGAGATTCATCATGAGGTAAAATGTATTTCAAAGTATTATTTGAATGATAAATTTTTGCACCGGAAACATGATATTTAATTAATCTTGTTACATCTGTTACCCTGCAAGATTCGTCTTTTTCAATAATTAAATGGCAACCAGCACCTAAAATGAAATTTAAAAAAATAATTAACAAAACAGGAAAAAAGGAAAGATATGTCTCTTTGAAAATTTCATTGATAAAGAATAGATATTTAATCTATGTATTCAAGAAAACTTTAATTGAATTACAATGATAAAAATCTTTCATAAGTGAAAAAATGTTAAGTGATTTGCAAATACACTATTTTTCCTCTCTTTTCGATTCATCACACACTTTGAGGTAAATGAATATATATATATAAATGAAGATAGTCTTCTATAATTTTACAATTCAATATATTTCATATTTTTCAAATCAAATATTTGTGGTAAGGATATTTTATAAAACAATCAATAAGCATTAAACATGTTAGAACCTTCATACACAATCTTTATGTTTTGTTTTTTCCCTCTCAGGAGCAGAATATTGTACAAATATTTGGAGGGGGAGAGGAATTTTTTTGTTTCCTAAACAATTTGATAAAAATAAAAACTAGTTCATATTTTTTTTTTATTTTAAAAAATCATAAGATTTTTAAAAATATTGTTTTTGTCATATTTGAATATTCTGTTCTGTTAAAAAATTATTGCTGAATTATTAATATCAATGATTGAAAAAGCATACATAAAAATTTCTCTTATATTTAGTTACTATTTTTAAAAATTTTAATCTCACAATAATTGTTACAGATTCAATATAGGGAGTAAAAATTCCTTTAAATATTCCTTCTGTGGCAGACATGAAAGATCCATACAATACAATTGTTCATCTAAAAATCAATTTCATTTCACTTTGGTTCCTTGTACTTTGAGTATACGTTGATTAATGTCTTATTTTTCCTGTTCATATTAAGTTTTATAAATACTTTTTCCACGTAGGTCAGTATGTTTTATTGATATAAGGACCTGAATATCAATAAAACACACATTTCCTTCTCTCAAAATATGTGCATATTTACGATATTTTTTTTCATAACTAGAAAAAAATTTATTTAACCCATTACCGCCCAGTGATCTATTTATAGATCACCTCCCACTCAGAACTCCCAGTCAAAACGATATATTTTAATCACTTCGTATTGTCATTGGCTGGTTTCCTTACACATGTGGCCATACCCCAAACGAGATTTGAAGCATTCTTTCATACAGCAGTCCAGCAGTTAGCGTCTGATGTTCGCCATTTTGAAGCTTCAAAGTACAGCTGTCGATTTTGTATCCAACAGAAAAATAATTAAAAGTAAGTTATACTTTTTTCATGAGTTTCACATTTTCAATACCTCTTTAACTATTCTGGCTTATTTATATTAGAAAAATAAGTATCTTTATTATTAAAATGTAAGTTTAAACATGCTGATCTATAAACAGATCACTGGGCATTAGTGGTAACTAATATCATTTTCCCCTGTTTCATTTCTTCCAGAATATCTCAGCGTAAAGTGTTTCATACTGCCGAAGAAGCGTTAGAATATATGTTTTCTAAGGAAATAAGAGTCTGATATAATTGCTTTACTGCCTCGTGTGGATAAGTTAACTGACGAAGAGTATTTTGATGATGATGAAATGACTACTCCATCGGTAAAAGATCTGTCAGGTAATGTAGAAATTTGTGTACCCATGGATGAAATATAAAAAGTATAAAAGACATCCGAAGATATATCGCCGTTGCGTACCTCAAACAGGGAACAAATTCTAATAAAGGCATGGGAAGACCTCAGATGATGATATCAAGATCTAACGTAATATACTCTATGCATTTAGATAGAAAAGACCATGTTATAGGAAAAAGACAAAACCAAAGAAGATGCCAGTTTCAAAAATGTAAGGGTAGACTTCTTACATTTTGTACAAAATATTTTTTTTCAATGGGGCTGCGTATTGGTATTTTAAACCTCTGCAGACCTAGTACATTCCCCAGGAGCTGGTATCACTTTTTAGCCCTGCACCATGTAGGCGATACCAATTACAGCAAGCAATTTTGATGCCCAGTTTTCTCCACAGAGGGAGGCACCTGAGCTCTTGGCGATGCAAACTAGTACTAGGATTTAATTTTGCCGAGACCATCCAAGCCAAACAGACACTCTAGGGATCTTTTACATGCCGCATAATCATACCACATGGCCGCTGTCGATTTTCTGCATCATGAAAATCCACCGACTTGGGCCGAGGTCAAACCCGCAACCTTGGGTGCAGAAGGCCAGCAACAAACCAACTTTGCCACGTAACCCTTTGTCTGAAATGTTTCCATTATATCACACTTAACTTTTAAAAATTGGCTGTATAAAATTGTAACTAAGTAAGTTTAGATCAGTAAAATAATATTTTCTCTTTTAAATCTCATTAGTTGTTTTGAAATTCACAAAACCCCCTAAATTTGTAATTTTTTTAAATATAAAGCCAGAAGAAAGTTACTTGGTCTTTTACTACCATAAGCGCCCAGCGATCTATTTATAGATCACCTATTATCTCAGCTGCTAATTACGGAAAATGGATACAACTTCATAATTACTCTATTTATGATATATGAAATGTAATTTAAAAATATTTTTCAAAAATCTCGATTTTAAAATAATTTGGGCGTTAACGGGTTAAGCATTGTTATAAAAATCAATTTCAGTAATTATCTTCGCAAAACATATTTCTACAAAACCAAAAGTAAAGATATAATCAGGAAAATCTTAGTCATATTTTTTAAGCTACTTGTATTATTTATGAAATAACATAACTGAAAAGTTCCAAAAATATTTAATATGAAACATAAAAACTAAAAAAGGACAAAATATTTCAAAGGAAAAATACTTGAGGGAGACAAAATGTCCAGCAAAAAGGTAATTCTTTGAATGAAAGAGCAATTTTTAAAACATTCATTAAAAGTAATGAATATTTCTTATTTTTGGTACTTTTCATTTTTGTATATTAGTTCTGAAATATGTATATAAGAATATTGGAATTTTACATAATTATTAATGTTTTCAACTATATGATCAAGGGAAAAATGCAGAAAATGGATAGATAGATTTGAACAAACCATATATTTTCTTCACAAAAGATACTGAACCAAAACTTTGAAGCTCTCCCTCATCTAGAATACCAATTCGATCCCCTATTGCTTCTGCTTCTTCAACATGAGAAGTAGAAATAAAAATCGTTCTGAAAGCTTTTTCAGTTTTTAGTGCCTCCCAAACAATTCTGCGACTATATGGATCCATGCGATTAGTAGGATCATCCATCACCACAATCTAAAAAAAATAACAAACATACCTGATCCTTCTCTCAATATATGTGCATATTTACAATTTTTTTCATAACTAGAAAAAAAAAATTATTTAAGCATTGTTATAAAAATCGATTTTGAATGTCTAATTTGTTTTAATAGCAGATATATTGGTTCAGTTTTAAAACCTCCAATAAATTTATATTAATAATTCACACTTGTTTTAAATTAATATGCAATAGTTTTATACATATATACATACACACTGAAGAGCCAAAAGTCATAGGACATTTTCTCCTGTGAAGTGCAGGAAGTCAATGCAGTATTAATTCAACAAATCATCAGAAGTCTTCTGAAGATATAGTCAGCTATTCTGCCTCTACATCAGTTCCAAACTATGAAAGTATTGCTGGAGCAGGATTTTATGTATAAATTGTCTTCTGATCATATCCCCTGTATGTTAAATTAGATTCATGTTTGCCAATCTAGTTGCGGAAATCTTCACCTAGAATTGCTCAGAATGTTAGAGCCAATTTAAAATGATTTTGACCAAGTGAAAGAATGCATTTAGTAAACGTGGTAAATGAATGGTTGTAAAGTACCCTAGTCTGCAAATAGTCTCCAGGTTGAAAGTAACCATTTCTAGTCAAAGTTTGTTCAGTTTGACCAGAAGACAACAGTTCCTGCTATTATGGTACCATCATCACTTTATATAGTATCTTGTTGACAACTTGGGTTCAAGGCCTCATGAAATCTTCAAATTGCTTTTGCCATTTGAAATCCTGACTCATCTGAACTAAGAAATATTTTTCCAGTATATAATCTAGGGTCCAGCCAAATTGTTCATGATTTTGTAAAGATGCTGCAGTTGTTAATTAAGGCACTGAAATTGGTCTTCAGATGCCACATTTCACTGCATTTTCCTCACAGCTACGTCTATTGTATATCCCATAATGATTGCTCTTGTTATTTATTTGACATAGTGTTGCTTTTTTTAGTAACACTGACTATACTATGCACATGTTACTGGTCTTAGTTTTTAAATACATGTAGGCAGCGACTGCACTGCCCACAGTGGAAAATAAATGCTTATAATAATATATTCCAGCCTATTTTTGATGCTGTAGATCAGTGATTCTCAACCTTTCTTTTTGTTGTGGTACGCTTTTAAAAATTTCAAAGTTTGGCAGCACACTAACAATAAAAATATTTTAAAAGAATTTTACTTATGTGTAATACATTATGTAAAATAGTTTATGATAGTGATTTTCAATGTTAAATAAAATAATATGTATGACAAAGGCAAAAAAATGTTCATTGAGTAATTAATTAGAAGAACACATATAAAGCAAAATTTGAGCTTGATGATTTTTGATAATTTTGTTTATATTTGGTCGTAAAAATGGTAATGCCTCTCTCATTTTGTCATCTACACTTAAAAAAAGTTTCTTTTTTTCCCTTTCTTATATTTGTTAATGCTGAAAATCTGAATTTCCACAAACAAGACGTAGAAACTTGTAACAATATTTTTTAAGCTTTTTGGGGTATTAAGGGATAATTGCCTCTAATTTTAACCCAAAATGAATTAATTAATTGACTGCTGTGAATGTTTTGAAATATCTCAATAATTAGAGAGCGAAATGAGTTCTTTTTTATTCATTCAAAGTTAGTTTATATGCAGATGTATCCATTATCACAAATGGATTACAAACCCAATCAAATTTTGTACTCCTAAATTTGGGAAGTAATGAATAACTTTTTGCTCTAGTGTTGTCAAATGGTCAATAACAATTTTACGAATAGTTTATTTCTTTAAAACAGCCAAATGATTTGGTCCTGGATTTTTTAAAAATTTTTTTCTCACAGTATAAATAATAATTATAAAAACTTTTTGGAGGCACACAAAAGTGCTGATGCACAGTGGTTGAGAATCACTGCTGTAGATCAATGAAGACTATTTCCAAAATGGAATGCTCCATGCATCTAACTCCAATTAGTTTTCTGCATTCAAAGTCTGTTAAATCCTTTATTTTGGCCATAATCACATAAGAAAACTTTCCACATGAATCAAATGAATATAAATGAAAGCCATAAAAATACATTGTCCATTTATAGATTTTTTATATGACTGCTACCACACTACTTCCATTTGAATATTTGCATATTGCTATTCAATTACTTAACATTTCAGCATTTTTATTACCATATAAAATTTATAATCATTTAAAAATATGTATATAAAATTTCATGTATGATTTATTTATATTTGTATACATCAATTATTAAGTTTTTTACTCCAACAAATTCAACTTCAAAATTGTTAGTATTATAGTCACAAAATTAAATCCTCTCTTACAAAAGGGCCCTTTAAGATTATATATTTATTAATAGAATCTGTATACATGCACCTAAGCAAAATTATTTTGAGAACAGAAAGTAAACTGTACTAAGTATCTTTTGAAAGAAAATTATAGATAAGTACAGAGTAATTCTACAGCATTCTTACCAAGTAATTATTAGACACATATTGTTTAAAACAAAAAATTAACTTATTATTTTATTGTAACAGTCTTGGGCATTTTGTAATGCATAAGAATTTCAAATTAAAGCAATATTTTATCATGAAATAAGAAAACATAGTTTTACTGGATCAATAAAAAATTACTAATTTCATAAACAAAAGAGCTACATCACCTGGATATCCCCCCCCCCTAGACAAAGATCTCTTATATATTTCATAAAACAAACATAATGCGCAACTTAAATAAATATTCATGACACCTATTTTTAAAATTGTATTATTAAATTTACTTTTAGTTTTAAAAGGTTGAACCAGCTTAACATATTGATACCAATTATATAATAAATAAACATTTTAGCAATTCATATACCTCAGATTCTCCAATTAATGCTATGCCAACAGATAACTTTCGTTTCCAGCTAGCAGATAAAACACCAGCCCTTGTTTTCCGTTTTAGTTCTAAATCAAGCATTCCCAATATGTGATCAATTTGTGATTGTATTCCTTCTGATTCAAAACCTTTCATCTAGAAGAGGAAAGATTATATGAAAGGACTACAACATTTCTATAAGTAATATAAAAGGGCTGAAACTAAAAATAAGTTGATAATTCACAGAAGATGTTACTTTTCAATATTTTTCATTCCAAGTTTTATACATAGTATTAAAAAAAAATTCTCTTACACGAAACTCTTAATATGTGCTTCATTACAAAATCTTTCTTCAAATAAAAAATTCTCATGTAGTTATACTTACCTAAACATGCAATTAAATCATATATGAATGGTTGTGAAATATTTTAAGTGTTATACATTTATTTTATTGAAAAAGTTCCAGTTTTTTTTTTGTGGCAAAAATAGCATTTTAATAAAACATTTTAAAAAATTGAAGAATGTTTTTAAATACAACAGAAAAACGTTCATGCTTTGCTTTCATATCCTGATGATTCACTTTAGAATGCTAATTATGATTAGCTAAGAAATTGTTGAACATATCTATTGAGAAATTTTTTCTGCTGATTGCTATTTTTACTTTAAAATTTCCATATAATATTCTGTTTTTTAAAAATATTTATACAGTATGAAAATAATTTTGCATACATACACAGATACAAAAATATAATCAGAAAACTAAAATTAGGAATATGCAGAGTTTCTTGATTTAACATTCAATGTATTTTAGTTTTTCTGGTAAGTACATAACATATTCATATTATTTAAGTTAAAAATACTATTAAATTAACATAAGTATGAATGAAGAAATGATTATGAACTATACTCTGTCCCAATTATTACAAACCTTGCAAAAGAAATATAGGTTTTCTTCAACATTTAAATGATCAAAATAAACATCATAATCTGGACAAAATCCTAAAAATCTAGGAATTTTTCTTGCTTCACTTTCAATAGATACATTGCATCCTTTTATGAAAACCTTTCCAGATGTAGGATGATACTGCCCTATATGTAATAAACAGAAATAATAAACATATCTACACTGAAGAAAAAATATTTAAAATTTGCTATTATATTAAATGATTTTAAAATATTACCCAAAAGCATAGAGATCACAGTTGATTTGCCAGTCCCGTCATGACCCAATAATACAGTTATTTGATTTCGATATGCTTTGAGAAATAATTTCTTTAATGTAGGTCTATTTATTTTTTTAAAAATCTGTTAAAAATAAAAATGGAAATTAATAAACAATTCATGCCTAAAAATTCCCATTTAAAGTATTTTAGATGTGAGTAAATGGTGTTTAAATCAGCTATTTTTACAATATGTATGTTAGCAATGGTCTTCAAAATGTTTAATAAAAGAATATTTAACAAAAATTAAGTGATTTTTTTAATCAATTTATCCTACATAGAAAGTTTTATAAAGCAATACAAGTAAAATTGTATATTTTTAGAAAATTTTAAAAATGATGTTCCATTTAGTGAGCATTGGTACGTAAAAGGTTAACTATAAAATTTTATTTATATAGAGAAATTTCTAATTAAATCTCAGGTGTTTTATGGGCACCGTTTGTCATAAAAAGAAAGAAAAGTATTTGCATCATTTTTTGAATACAAAGCAACCAGTCAATGGAAACTGCACTAAAGAATGTCCAACAATTTCTAATGACCATTAGAAAGTGGAATTGATAATTTATTGTCAATGATTGATTTAGTATAATTAGTAATTTTTGACAGAATCAGATAAAATAATTTATGGTATTTCTATATAAAAAAATTATACTTCAAAAATTTATATCTTTAAATAGATAACGATCTTTTCATAAACTTGAAGCAAATGTGCTTGAAAATGAGTTGTATAGCATGGAAACAAAGCTACTTTTGGAAAATGATAACATTTAATATAAAAATATAATATTAAAAGCTATTAAACTGTAAATTTGATGCATAATTTATATATACCCTTGCATTTTAAATTATAAAAGTTAGATAAGGTATGATTAAACTTACATAATCTAACCACTTTGGTTGCAAAATGCTTGTGAGGATAATTTTTTTAGTTTTAGATCCAGGTAAAAATATGATAAAAATAAGGAAGAAAGAATTTTTTTAGAATATATAATGATGGTGTTTGTACCTTTAACACATTACTGACACACTATGTTCCACTGAACATAACTCTCCCTTTCACGATTTTACTCTTCCCAAGAGGGTGTACAATACTTTTCATTTTAAAGTATAGAGGTGCCTTTTGTCACAAAATACTTTAGTTGTAAGATACTATTAATACTAAATACTTTATATTGACAACAAAAATATATCTATGTATTTGGTTAAAAAAATTTTTTTTTCTATCTACAGTTGAATATTATTGCCATTAATTTTAATGCTGGGATGCCACTGCATTGAGACCTGCAGCCCATTATTTAAAGATGTCTATTTTAAAATTGAAAAAAAAAAAACCTCTTCTATAAATAATGTAGTCTATTCCCGCAATTTAAGGGGAAAGATCATTTTAAAATAAATCAAAATTAAACCAGTAAGCACTACACAGTTTTAAAAATTTATAACAAGTGATATACATGCAATAAAGAGTAAGGATGGTTATAGATTAATTAAAAATTTAAAAAAAATCAAATTTAGCTTTTCAGCAGTTTAAATTATAACAAAATAATTGATATATCTTTAAATTGTTTATTGTATTGTACTGATCTTATATATTGAAATGTTAGGTTAAAAGTATAGCATTGTTGAGATATTGTATAAATAATATAAATTCCAGAAAACTGAAACTTACTTTGGTTAAATATTTAAACTCTATAAATGGTCGAATACCATATGGTTCTTTTTCAAAGAATTCAGGTTTCAATTCATGTAACCCAAAAGACTCAATAACTTCTGTTTGGGGACTTTTGTGACCTGTCCAGAAAACACTCTATAAAAAAAAAATAAAGACATCTTAATCATTTTTTTAAAATTTTCTAATTTTATAATAGGGTTATTTTATATCTAAAAAGAAGCAAAACACAATTCCCGAGTAAAAGAGATTCTAATTTGAGTTAAAGAAATGCAAGATTTTTTTTATGAAATTATTTTTGTCCAGGTCTTACAAAAAGACACTAAACAAGTTCTTTATAAACAAGTACAATGCATTTCAATAAATGTAAAATAAGCAAAATATTTGAATTCATACGAATTTGTGAAAAATGCATATAATTTCACATGTATTTTAACATTTTTCAAACTTCAAAATTGTATAGCAAGAACTTTAAATATAAAGCCCTAATTAAAAATAACTATCCTTAATTCTGAATCTTATTTTGTTAAATAAAAGTAATTAATTTTTTTACTTTCAGCATTAATATATCATTGCAAAAATTCCCAATTAAAAAAATAGTAAATTTTATCAAACTTAAATAATACTTTTTATAAATGGGTTCTCATTGCCCTTAATTTCAAATAATCTGCTGGAAATTATAAAGTAAAAGATTACAATACTCATTATAACCAGCAACTTTAAAATATAGTCCTCCATTTATATATATATACCGTAATTTCGCGCGTATAGTCCGCGGACTATCTGTGTTTAAAATGCGAATTTTTGAAGCTGCGGACTATCCACCAGTGCGGATAATACGCTGATTGTTCACGGTTAAAATCGTTGAAATTTAAAAAACAAGTTTCAAGTCCCACGTACGTGCTCGCTGGGAGAACTGGATGTCGGAAGATTTACATACTTGTATAAAAGGAGGAAATATGAGACGCGCTTCATACACTGAAGTTGCCGAATGTGTTGATAAATTCTGGAAAAGTGTTAAAGTGTCCACCATCCGATCGGGATTTATAAAAGCCGGGATTGTTAGTGAAAGCAAGGAAATCACTGACAGTGAAGATAGTGATGCTGAAAATGAACTTTCGGACACTCTTCCCGAAAATATATTAGAACTGTTTAATTCTGATACCGATGAATCGGACTTTGAAGGTTTTCGTTAATGTAGTAGAATGTGTGATTAATTAATATATGATTAATTAGTAAGCACTGTTTTTTATTTGTATTTAGTGTTTTATTTCTGAAGGTATATTAGTAAGGAAGTACTTTTTTTCCATTTATACTTAGTTCTTTGTTTCTAAAATACATTAATATTGCCGTATTAAAATAACGTAATTTCGGACGTATAGTCCGCGGACTATCTAGTGGTGCGGACTATCTGACGATTTTTGAAATTTTTTAAATATAAAATCGTGTCTGCGGACTATACGATGGTGCGGACTATACGTGCGAAATTACGGTATATACAATTCTACTTCATCCTTGAACATTATTCTCATAGAAAAGGAAATCCCAACAAAGAAGCATTACAGCAATGAATAAGAGCCAAAGTCATCATAAGACATAAAAACATCTTTTTGAGAAAAAACATTAAGATAAAATCAGTCTGACAAATCATACTTCAATAGTAAAAAAGTCTCATATTTCAAAACACATAAGAACAATAACCCATTTGAAAGTAATTAGGAAAAAATTAAAGAAAGGGTGATCTTTCTTTAATAAAGTTAAAAAGCAAAATAATTTAGCTTTAGCTTATATACAAAGAATTTGAAAGGAAAGAGCCTCATATTTTGTAAGTTTTAATGTTTAATAATCAGGATACAGTTCTTTTTTCAAAAAAAAAAAGTCAAGAATTCTATTCATAGCGCATAGGCACAGAGAAAACTCTATTTACTCGAATCTAAGCCACACTTTTCCCCCCAATGTTGATGCTGCTGAACATCGGGTGCGGCTTAGAATCGAAGGGAAAAATTCGTTAGCTGGGACAATTAGAGCAATTATAGGTTCATGTATGTATTTAAAAGTTTATAATACTGGTAAAATAACTAATTATTCACTTCTTATTAGTTCTCATTTTAAATTTATTTTAATTTCATAAAATTTGATATCAATAAACCATTTTACAGTATTTTTCTTTTCCTTATTTATAGCCGGAATTGAGACTGAAGCCAATTCTGATCACTGTATGGGATTGTATGCTGATGACATAATAATCTGGAGCAGCAATACAAGTTTAATTATATATATATAGTGCTCAGAATAAAATTAACTCTTTTCTCCTTCAGCTAGAAAAGTTTGCTGCAGAGCACAAAATCCTTTTTAATCCATTAAAGTCTGTATCAAGTATTTTTACCACCAACAGGAATCTTTACAACTATGAGCCTGATATTTATTTATTGGGTAGTCGACTGAATTGTGAAAAGCATCCCAAATATCTGGGATTTATCCTAGATCAAGAAATTCTTGGTCATGCTCATATAAACAATTTGGTTTTTAGAGGCAAACAGCAATTGAAAATTTTAAAATATATTTCTGGCAGAGACTGGGGAGCGGATGCTCGGACCCTTTAAAATGCATATATTGCTTTCATTCGACCTATCCTTGAATATGGTGTACAGGTTTATCCAGATGCCTCTGATAGCAACCTTGATAAACTAGAAAGGGTACAACTTTCTGCTGCCAGAGTCATAACAGGTCTCCGCAATAGTTGCCCGAGGGTTATTGTTTTGTATGAAGCTGACTTGCAGCCTCTCAGATTATGAAGCAGATTCCTGTTGGCTAAATATTTTGCCAAGCTCATCAGTTATGGAGACCAGCACAGAACCTCTTGCTATGTGCGCAGTTGGCACAACAATCGTCGCCTTAAGAGAGAAAGTCCACTTAGCTATGCTGAAAGCGAGGGATTGTTACAAAATGAAGTAAAGTATGTCTCTCTGGCCTGCTCTATGGATGTTGCTGCGTTGTTCTATGAACGGGTCTTTTTTAACACCGAATTATCTTCACACACTAACAAGGGCACTCATCATCCACAGTATCTTAGGCAGATTGCTTTGGAGACTATTCATAAAGTCCAGTGTGACGCATTACAGATCTATACTGATGGCAGCATGGGAGTAGGTGCTGTTTCAGGAAGTGGAATTTTCATCAAAAAGGGGAATGGTATTAGGATCTGCAAGAGAAATCCTGACTTTTGCTCAGTATTTTGGGCAGAGCTCTTAGCTATTGAGGAGGCTTTGAAGTTTTGCTTTACTGAGAGTGTCAACACAGATATTTGGATAATGAGTGATAGCCGAAGCTCCATTCAGCATCTATCTGAATGGTGGAGGCATGGTGACAGAACGACAACGAGTATTATCCAGCTATTAAACAGCTTGAATGTTAATGTTAAGATCTTTTTTCAGTGGGTACCATTGCACGTAAATGTCTGTGGGAATGAGATTGCAGATGGTTTGGCCCGCGAGGGCAGCCATAAAGATTCTACACATGGTAGCTGCCTTACTTTTTCAGAAATTGCTACCCGGGTCAAACAAGATATCATTTCCTCTTGGAGGCAGGCCCCCGTACATGAATGGTATGAAGGAAATCGCCCTGGTGCTGCTCTAATTGGGACAAGCAGTAGGCCAGATGAAACTATTCTTGCTAGACTACGAAGTTGACACACTCCAGCTCAACAGCATGTAGATGGTCTTAAAGTTTACCCTCCTTGTCCAAAATGCAATGTGAACCAAGCCGCTCTTGCCCACATCTTGGCTTGTATTGGTTGCCGTAAGAACCAGCTGCTCTTAAGTCCAACTACAGTTTTTGATCGTTTAAAAATGCACGGGTTCATGGACTTGATCTAGATGTTTCTGTCCGTCCAAGTGGGATAAGAAACAACAACACAATATTTTTCATTTTTCACAAAAACTTGAAAATTTGGGGTGCGGTTTAAAATCAAATAAATACGGTAAATTTGCAAATAAAAAAAAAAAAGCACAATGCCTCACAAAATTTCCTTCGAACAAAAAGTAACAATGAAATTATTGTATTGAAAATTAACAAAAGAACCTGTTTTGAAAGAGCTTTTAGAAAATTTGCAATATCAGAGAATAACTATTAAATCCTCCCCAAGACCTCAATATTTATCATGAGAATACACATTCTTTACTTTATCTGTACATGAATTTAATTTTGAAAATATTATATAAAGGTTTGCAACAATTGTGTTTTTTATTACTCCAATTTCATAACACACTTTCACTGACAGAAACAAAATACTCTTCAGTATAAAAGTAGCAAGATATTTATAAAAATTTTAAAACTAAATTTATAAAAATAATGATTAAAATACAAAGTAATTTCTTTACATTTGATTATTCATACTATAAGCTGATTCAAAAAGCAAAAGTAATAAACATCTCTTCATTTTAAAAAAAGCTTTTTTTGTGAATCAATTTTCCAATATAATTTTTTTTCTTTTGAAAAAAATTCCATATTTTCTAATACCCAGTCACAAATGATTTAAATTAATAATAATTTATCATTAAAATCTTACAACTTACAGTAAATAGAAAGTACCACGGTTGACCCTCAGACATTTTCCCTGGGAATACTGCTTCAATGTACCATGCACAAAGGAAGAAAATGATTGTATCTCCCATAAATATGAACAAGACATTTTTCATGCTCAGTCCAAGAGAACTGAAACCAATGAAGTTTATATTTTCCCATTGCAAGCCCAATCCTAATGAATGAATATAAATATTAAGACATGCAAAATATTATCAGTAATTTTAGTGATAAAGCAATTCTTAAAAATAGTAAAACTATTATTTAAAAGACAATGATATTATGTTTACTCTACACATAGTTATGATTTTGAGGATATATTTAACTCAGGTATTATTAATATTAAGTTCTTTTTGAAAACTAGAATTCTGATCTAAATATTGCAAATATATAAAGTTCTACAACTATAACACTCTTATTAAATTAGTACTTACAGAAAATTATAATTTTAATGGTAATTTATAATAACACTTTTAAGGACAACCACAAGATGGAACTGCTAGCAATAGCTCAGCAATTTTTTGTCTATTTTTTTTTTTATAAAAACAGATCAGTAACAAATTTTTTCTCTGTTTATAACTGATGATTTGTTAGTTTTTGATAAAAATAGAAAGTACATACCTATTACTAATTTTCATCTAAATTAAAACTAACAATATATTTGAAACAAATTACCTTGATACAGCTTTACATGATATAGATACTAGTTTAATAGTAATATTTTTGACAAAAAGGATGCTTTTAATTTTAATCTAAAAGTCCCTTTCTGGAATAGCAATATTCATATATCTATTTATAAAAATATTCTTAATTATTTATAGCATAACAATTACTCAGCTAATAACAATAGTGACAAAACCAAAGTTAAAATTTTTTAATATACTGTTTGCGTGAGAAACTACACGAAGGCTTTCGGTGATAGACCTCATAATTTTTAAATAATGGTCAAGTGACGAGGACGACACCTGAGCTGGCACCCTCTCTCCTAACTACCACACTAACGGGAGGACGTTTGAGTTCTTGACAGATTCTCAGAACTGTATTGGGCTGCCCGACATAGACTGATAGCAGTCATGCCTAGGTCTGGCATGGGTTAAAAAAGAAAAGAAAAAAGATTAATGTGTATCACTTCCCTACACGGCGGGTCTTCAGTGGCTCTTGGCTCGAACTCATGATATGTCGACCGCAAGTCTGTTACCTTGGCCACTAGGCTACCACAGCCACAATATACTGTTTGTAACATGATTCTTTCTTTAATGCATACATATGTAACAAATTCGATGTTATTGATTAAAAATAATAACATATTACATATTGCAATGCTATTGCTATAATACATGCTTCTCTTAAATTGCATTCCCTGTTTTCTATTAATTATTCATCTTTAAATTAGATGTCTCTATCAATTATCGTCTTACGTATTTTTCAAAATTAGAAAGTCTTTTACTTTTAAATTATATTCTTTTCCTTCTAAAAATTTTGTAATGATTTTTACATTTTCTATTTAAAAATTAAAGTGGGTTTTTTGGAGCCATTTTGTTTCATATAGGCTTACCTGTAGTTGCTATTGTTAATAGCTACTTAGTGATTTCATTTAATTTTTCTGCAGTGTATTAGGTTTTTAATGATTAAAATTTTCAAATTGATTTTAACTTTTTAAAACTTTTTTAGTTACTTCTGAAAGAAAAAAAAAGATTGCTGTTTTATACTATAACCGTATGAAATTTTTAGAAAATTTCATAGCATTTTTTATAAAATTTCAAATTAAATTTCTTTTTTATTTCAATTTAGAAATATAACAAATAAAGGGGAAGATTTGCACCTTAAAACAGTGTTTAAATCTTTAATTTTAGTTCAAAATCAAAAGAGTTAGCTGTCACATTACTAACACCATTCTACTTTGACTTTCACTGTCTTGCTATATTCTAACATAATGTTTTGCACATTAAGTTACATTTATAGCACACAATTTAGTATACAATTAATGATTTTATATTATATACAGAGATAGATGAGAAGGATATTTTCTTGAATTGTATTTTAAACAAAAAATCAAACATGTTTTAAATAAGTTCATGTGTGTGATTTAGCAATTCATTTAAAAATTAGAATATAAAATTTTGAAAGCTTTGAACATTCTGAAAATTTGAAATTACAATTTAAATTTAAAAAAATAATCAGTACAAATTGTATCTATGAATTTCTAGACAACAAAAAGAAAAATAACACGTTACAACATTTGTATTAAAATCAAATAAGGGGGAAAAATTTGCATTATATTACAAGTTTATTTCAACTGTTTTATATCCATGAATAAAAAGACTATTTTAATTTTAACAAAATTAATAGCACAATGGAATCTTTTTAATTTGCATTTCAAACAACTCTACATTCATAATAATCTATAGTTTATAGTTATTTAACACTAGAACATTGAAAATCTTTCTATCCTCTAGAATACTGGCCAAGTGTCATTTTGACGCTCTAGTGAATATTAAGCAAAAAATTCGAATAAAAAAATGTACATTTTAATATTTTACGTGTAAATACATATGATTCACACAAAAATATATTAGTAAAATAAGAATAATTTTGCAAGATGATATGAAAACATAAACAAAAGAAAAACTACCTTATTTACAATAAATACACTTACATCTGATATATTTTGTACATTTGCCACATATAATTTTTTTACAACATATTTATTTTTTATTTATCCTACACTTGTCTTCAGCATCTCTGCCATTAGTCGACAAGCAGCCCAATAAAATTATGACGAAGCACAAAAAGAATTAAAATTTGCCTCCATAGAGTTGTTTACAAAAAACTTTAAAACAATAGGGCCGTGTTTGAAGTGGTCATCATCCATTTCACTCTGGTTGCACAGAGGGCAACAAGCAGAATCCTTTACTCCAATGTGATGTAAATGCCTTTGCAAGTAGTCATGTCCAATGAGTAAGCGAAAGCACGCAACTCCAACCGATCGAGGCAGGGAACTGGAGACTCTACCACTTTTGTTAAGCAAGATATTCCACCTTTTACCTGCAGCTGCTTCACCATACAGGGAGACTCTATTAATTTGCAGTTTACTGTAAATGATTCTTTTCAGGTTACGCAGAGTCAAAGGAGAGTCAGGTTGAGACATGAGAGAGCCCGTTTTAGCAAGCCTATCTGCTTTTTCATTTCCAGAAATGTTACAGTGGCTAGGAATCCATTGGAGGGCAATGCTTTCTCTAGACTTCCCAAGTTAAGTTTATTTCATTCTACAGGAATTAACTAGTGCGCTTTAATTATATCTTGAGTTTATTGGAGACAAAATGGTAGCTTGAAAATCGTTAAACAATACAATATTATGTTCAGAACAGCTTTTCAATTTATTGATTGCAAATGATATATTGCTGCTATCTCACCATCAAAATTGTTACAATACTTTCCAAGGGGGTAACTAATACTGAAAGCACTTGAATAGGCTCCAGCAACAGCTTTTTTAATAGCATCTTCTGCTGAACCATTTGTGTATATATGGAACCCTTTGTCAAGAGGATATCTGCAATATATAGTAGCAAGGGCAGCATTTTTTAAGTCCTTTTGTATAGAAAATTGCTTACCAACACCTCAAACAAGATCCAGGTGGCTCTCCAAAGTCATCTGGCACATAATAGGGTTAAATTCCTGTAGAAAAACTTGGCGGTTGGGTGTACGAATATCGAAAGTGTCATAAAGATCATGAACAATTGAAAAGACTTATGGGTTTTTAATCTTTCATTTCTGGGAAATTGTTTCTTCTCGTGATTTTTTCAACCAGGTTCAGGGCACTTCTTTGACTCCTTTCACTCGAAGGTTCCAAATCTGTCTGGAGTTCCAGTGCAGCTATAGGGATTGATTTGGCCTCACCAGTGATTAAACGCAGCATGCTGTTTTGGAAAAGATTAAGCTTATTTTTAACAGAATTGGAGGCAGTTATTAAAACCTCATTTCTATGTTCAACAACAAGTCAGACATAACACTTAAAGGATGTACACAAAAAATATCTTCAGTTGAATCCCAAGTTACACCAGCTAAACGCTTTAGCAGCTTAGATTTTGAGTAACCTCTATCAACAGTTGAATCTATATGATTCTTCCATGTTAATTTAGGGTCTAAATGGATGCCCAAATAAACAGTGTCAAATGTCCGAGATGCCGCCCATCTGGTATAGTGGTCAGTGAAGCTGATTGTGGTGCCGTAGGGACTGGGTTCGAATCCCGGAGAAGGCATGGATGTTTATGTTGTAATCCTTTCTTCTGTCTGTGTCGTATGTCCCTGTGCTATACATTGCGTGGTGCACGGGGTTTTATAAATGTTTTTTAAAAAAATGTCTGAGATAGAAATTTTTTATCATACTGAAGTTGGATGTCATCATGTTTAGTATTGAGAGAAAACAATTGAATTTGGGCTTATCAGTATTAACGGAGATATTGTTCTCGTAAGACCAAATGTAAAGAATGACTAAGGCCTGCTGAAGCACACTCTCCAAGCCAGAAATGTCAGATCCTGTAGCACTCATCACCATGTCATCAGCAAACAACCTGGAACAGATTTAGGAATAAGGTCTATCAAATCATTAGATTAAAAAGAATTGTTCTCAGTACTGCTCCCTGAGGTAAACACTGTCTGGTTTATCTAAAGCTAGACAAAGTATGGCCATACCTAACACTAATAAATCTTTGGTCAAGAAAACTTTTGATCCATTTATATAGGTTACAGGAATGCCACAAGGAAACCAGCCTTTTAAGCAATCTAGCTCTCCAAACTATCAAATGCATTCTTAAAGTCCACAAACACAGAAAGGTACTTTGCTTTCTCTGAAAGCCATCCTTTATCTCTTGTGATAAGCGGACAATTTGCTTAGAAGTACACCTATGTCTCTGAAAACCAGCTTGCCTTTCAGAAATTATTCCAATTTTGTCTGGCACTTACACTAATCTGTTAGCAATCATTCTTTCAGTTAATTTACACATATTTGTAAGAGAGGTTGGACGGTAGCTGTCTATATTTTTGGCGAGTTTGTTAGGTTTGAGAATTGGTATGATTATAGCTTTTCTCCAAGCACTTAGCAAGTCATTTTCCAGGTCTGATTAATAAATGCCAACAAAGTCATTTTAGCAGAGTCTCCCAGATTTATAAGAAACTCCGGTAAGATTCTATCAGCACCTGTTATCTTGCCCTTCACCAAGGTACTAATACCATCTTTCAACTCCTCTAAATTAAAGTCATCACTAAAAAGTTGTTGAAAATCTGAAGAATTATTGTTCTGTTGTGGTTTCAGATCACTTTTTAATATTTTAATATTAGGTCTGAAGTTGCTTACCCTTGCATAGAGTCTGCAAAAGGCACTTGAGATGTTTTTATCAGTAGTAAGTTCTTTAGAACCTTTCTTTATAGGTTCATTTCTTATAATTCTTTTTATTGTTCAACTGGGACAAAAATTTATGAGTGTTTATACCATCTCTTTTAAAGTCCAATTTTTCCAGGAAACTTTTGTATGAAGAACATTTAGCTTCAATAATTGATCTCTTTAAAATAGCCCGTGCTTTACGCAAAGCTATGTAGTCCTCACTAAGCCCAGTGTTGCACCTGGACTATCAATTAGTTTATGGACACTGTCAATTAGTTTATGTTGGACTTTGTCAGATAGACAAAGTTGGGTGCATCAAAAGCAAATCGGGATGAGAGACACTTTCACTGTAAGACAAAAATGTTGGAGAATTTTTTTCATTTTCAATAAAATCGATAGGATTTGAGTCGATAAGATTCTCAAATATGCTACCAATACAGCTTGTCGCCATATAACCCCAACGAGTTGATGGTACATTAAAATCTCCAAGGGTAAGTGATTTCCTATCCCAATTAAGCAGAATACTATCAAAGTCAGGCTTATTATTTGGAGGACTGTACAGGAAGAATACTTTAATTTGTGTATCCTGTCTACAAATATGCATTTGTACAAATTCTAATTTATCATCAGTAGGCATCTGGCAGGAGGCAATTAATTTTACCTTTAGGAGAAAGTTTAACTAAAACAATAATGCCAAAAGCAATTTGTCTTAAGCACAAATTTCTGGTAACCAGTTAAAGTATTCCTCATTATCTGCTGCAGCACCACACTCAACAATGTCCATTACATCTAAATCATTATTTAAAACAATAGTCTTCAATTCAGTGAATTTGTCATTTGTTAAACCACCAGCATTCCAAAAAGAAATCTTAAAAACTGGTTCAGTCCTAGTCTTAGAAAAGACTTTTCGATTCATTGTAGCTCAAAACACTTCTTATACCCTCAAAAAAGAAAAGCACTTATCACCAATTTTTCAACTTCATATCTTCATCACAAAGAGCTACTTTAAGGCGATAAGTTATCAGTCGTTTAGTTTAAACAGGAGGCACCATGTGAAGGCGACTGAAACCACCCCAACAACATATTTTATTTGTCACATTTCCGTAACATTTGTTTTGCCTCATATTTTTTATGTTTTTGTGGATTTTCAGTTCACAGTTTATTTTCATCATTTCTGCTTTTTTTACTGGATTTTTCAATGTATTCTGCTCCCAATTCTTCAGATAATGTTTGAATAAAAATAAGCTTTGATAAGTTTTTCTCTTCACACATTTAAAAATAATCCAAGTATTACGGCAGCAAATATCGTAGAGTGTTAACTGGTCACCTTCTACAACCTTTTTGCTTAAACATTGTCTTGCTATTTGGTCAAAAACATATATGCCACATTTTGTAGCATTTTAAAAAACAAAGGGTTTTAGGTGTTTCCATCGAATTATATTTTCAATAGTTTTTATGCATAGAACTCAGGATTACCACATTCATTTGTTTTTACACTGGTAGTTTTGAGACCTATCCTTTATTTTTCAATGTTTTTGTTGTATAGAACACTTTCTTTTCCTCACTTAGTACAATATGGAATTTCTTGTCTGGCCCTATTCACTGTGTCAACTTAGCTCATCCTTTTTCCCTTTCGTTTTTTTAGCTAACTCAAGTGAAGTAAAAAAATTATCAAATTGTGTTATTCCATCCTACATTTTGAAGTGGTTCAATTAGTTTTAAAACAGAAATTCTCTAAAATTGATCTTGATCTTCATTTTCTCCTAGTAAAGGAAATATGTACAAAAATATACTTTCTAAATATACATTTATTCCAAACCTTTTTCCTACCTATCAAGTTTTGATGAAATTAATTGAATAAATGTACAGTGAGGTTCACTTAGAAATAACTGTCCATCAATTGTTATGTTCCAGCTTGGCCTGTAACAGCTTATGCAGCTTTCACCGAAATGACTCCATGCTTCCAAAATCATTCCAAATTTATCTTTGTTCAGTTATGATGCATTGATTTTATATGAAATCTCAGTCTTGATATTTCACAAAATTGTTTCTGAAGGGGATTTCTGTACACAAATTTATTTCACACAAAGTAATCCATAATGAATGAAGTTCTAGATTCCTAGCTATTGAAACTCTATGTGCATACAAAATCAAAATGTAAGCAAAAAGTTATTTTTCTGAAAAAGACCAAGTATTATTGACTCAGATTCAACAAGCTTCTGAGTTTGACCATTATATGCTCTAGGGCTGTTATGTCTATAAAATGCAGTCAAGCATTCAAAACTCTCATTATTCTCAATTTCTTTTTGCACTACTAGTTGTATATATATACTTGTATATTGGATTGCTAACCTCATGGTTGCAATTACAGATTCACATTCCTTTCACTGTGGAGCTATCATGTGTCACAAAATTATTACGATTCTGAGAAATATCTATTTCAATATCCTTATCGCTTTCTGATTTAGACGATCCAATAAGAACAAAATTTATCATCAAATTCATCTTGCAGGTCAGATAATTCTCCCTCATCTGATTCAATTATCAGACAATTTTGTTAGATGCTTTGTTATTTCCTCCACAGTAAGATTTCTTGTATCAGATGTTTTAAATTTCATTCATATAAAATCATAAGAGCAAAAGAAAACGTCACAAGTAATCATAACTTACAAATGTGTGTATTATTTTTATGAGGAATGAAATCTCAGTGCCAAGTAGGGCTAAAACAGGAACACAGTGACAAGATATCAAAAAAGATATTATAGGGACTCCCCTACTGTTTCAGTATACTCAAAACTTAGAACAACCACACATATTGAAATTTGAAATAGAGAATTGAAACTGTGCTGCAGAATTCAATTGACACTGACAGGCATTATAGAAAAATTTACATATAAATTAAGTTTGAACAAAGTTAATTCCTATCAATTTTCTATGAGAAATTCTTTCTACAAATTTAATAAATGTCAAGAGAAATAAAATAAGCCTATCAAAATATACAGATTTTAGAAAAAAAGCAACATTCCTTGAAGTTAAAATAACATCATCCAGTGTTCTAGTGTTAACAGCCTAGTATGTATTTAAATTTTAGCAATTTTAATGGATTTTTAAAGATATTAAGAAAGCCCAACATTGATAATTTAATATGAAATTCTCATTACTTAGTTCATAAACAACTTAAATACTTTACAAAAAGAATGCTTTTATATTCTTTATGTAAGAAATTATTTAAATAAACAAATAAATTTTCTCCTTTTCAAAATCTACTAAAAATGCTGACCTAGTCAAAGAACAAATTTGTCTCAGCTTACCCATTTCTTCTAATTGCATAATGGTTCTCAGACTATATCCCAAGATTGTATTGGGAAATAAGCAAAGTATTATCAATGCAAAAGTTGATAGTTTATGCGTAGTACGTAATAGGTGCATAAAGGGCATTACAGTGAGAAAAAATCCTATAAATATACAAGACATAGCAGCCATTTCTGAAAATAAAAATAAATAAAATGTTAAATTTCATATTAAAAAAAACTTAGAAAATTGTAAATGCCTTTTTTGAAAAATGTATTAAATATTGTTAAATTAATACTTTATATTATAACTATGAGGTGTATAAGTTTACAATTCCTTTTAGTTCATTTAATAACCTAAATAGGAATTTTTAACTACAACATACAATTATTCTTTTTCTGAAAATTACTTGGCATTACTGAAAACAGACTTAAATTTGAGATACAAAAGGTGATTGAAATAAGCATATAAAAGGGTTGTAATTTAATATGTGAGATATATCATGTATTAATTACTCAGTAAATATTTTAAAATGTCTTTTTTTCTTTTTTGCAAATTGTAAAAGGTTTAAACAAAAATAATTCGAAGATTTTAAAAAAATTATAGAACTTTGATATAAAGATAGATATTTGAAGCTACATGCTAACAAATAATAAATAAAAAAAATTAGTATTTAAAATTTTGAAGAATAAATAATTTTATAGAAAAATTTAACAAATAAAAAAGTTTGAATTCTTTAAATAAAAAAAATTATGATAAAAACAGTCTGTAGTTAAAATCTACTTACAAAAATATGTTTATTATCAAAAAATAGAAAGTCAAAGGAGATATTTTATGAATAAAATGCTTAAATAATATTTTTCTAATGAATAGCAATATTGAAAACATTGCTGATTTAAAATTGCACTCCATTTTTCATTTATAATTTTTTTTAAAGATGTAATGTCTTATGTGATGTAAAAAAAGAAACTGAAAGAGCAGAACCACATTTAAAGAAAGAATATTTCAAATCTCCAGAAACAAAGCTTCAAAAAAAATGAATTAAAATAAAGATGGAATTCAGATTACAAATAAAAACAAAATAACTGTATGTTGCATATATATGTGATTTAAAACTCAAACAAAATTTGCTACACTTACAAATTTTGGCTGGAAACAGATTACTATGAATAATGATTCACTGCTTGACAATTGCTAAGGAATAATTGATTAACGCAAAATTGCATTTATGACAATTGACTAATCACAATTAAAATAAACATGGATGAAGTTGCAGGCCACATCTCTCTTATAAAAGATGATGTACATTAGTTAATTTATACCAGGGGTTCTAAAACTTTTTGAGGTGGTAACCCCCTTTTTGTTCAAAAATTTTATGCAACCCCATACGCATTGCACAAAGTTTACACATGCTTGGGTACTTCTATATGTGTTTTATTTGTAATATATTATTAACATGTAGTACATTATGTGTTTTATTTGTAGTATATATAAAAAAATCCTAAAATTTTCGGCAACCCCAGCTACAAGTCTTGCAACCCTGTTTGGGGTTGTGACACCTAGTTTAAGAAACACTGATTTATACAATCAAAATCTAAAAAGTTAATACGTAGGTGCTTCAAAAAGTTTTTAGACTCGCATAGAAAAATAAGAGTTAAAAATTTACTTTCAGCACCCACCCACACACACACCATTAGTTTCAACCTTCTATGGCACACATTATCACATCAAATGAAGAATTTCTACGGGGGTCTTTCCTCTTTTGAACATGCCACTCCCACATTCCAACAATGGAGTTAAACAGAAAAGCTTGGTGCACCATGATTTTCTTGCAATTTTTCAAAAGGTTTGACTACTGTGGAGTGTTTCCAAAGCCTTTCTTCCACCTTTCTGGATATTTCTCCTTCACATGGCACAGTATTCAACTGGTTCAACGAGTTTAAGCATGGAAAAAGATCCTTAGAAGATGATCCTAGAAGCGGATGTCCGAGCACTTTGACAGTGGAGAAAAATGTTGAAAAAGTGCTGTCCCTAGTAAGAAGAGACCCAAGAATTGCACATCAGGATATAGCTGGCATCCTAAAGATCAATTCTGGGAGCATCAATGCTATATCACACAATTACCTTTTGCTGTGAAAACATTGCTCAAGATGGATCTCTCACGCACTGAGTGACACCTAAAAAAATTTTCATGTGAAGTGGTGCCACATGATGAAAACGAAATTCAACGATGGAAAAGACAGAGGTGTCTGGGCATAGTTACAGGCAACAAAACGTGGATTTGCCATTTTGAGCCAGAAACAAAGTGCCAGTCCATTACCAGGTGCCTTCCAGATGAAACACCACCAACCAAGATCAGACGCACAAGAAGTGTTGGAAAGTGAATGGTGGCAACATTTTAATCGTACTCAGGGCATATTGCTACCATGGTGCTGGAAGATAGAAAAACAGTTACAGCAGAATGGTATGTGACCAAGTGTTTGCCATAAGTACTGGAACAGTGGCGTCCAAAAAGGCCCAAACGCGGAATGCGTGGAATGATCCTGCACTACAACAATGCGTCGGCGCATTCTGCACAGAGAATGAAGAATTATCTTGAAGCAGAATATATCGAAACCCTCTAGCACATCCTCCCTACTAGCCAAATTTTGCACCCTGTGATTTTTTTTCTGTTCCCCAAAATTAAAAATAAAATACAGGGAAGCAGATTTGGTAGTGCAGAAGATGCTGTCACAGAATATCAAAAGCACTTGGACTAGTTAAGTAAAGAAGAATGATTATCCTCATTTAAAGACTGGTTTTCTTACATGGACAAGCGCCTTGTAGCCAAAGGGTTGCATTTCGAAAAGTTGTGAGCAAATTTTGTAAATAAATTTATTTTTATAGTGCAGTCTAAAAACTTTTTGAACCACCCTCGTATCTGAGAAAATTACAATTTAGATTTTTTTAAGCCATCCAATTAAACTCTCATCTTATGTGGCAAATAATATTGAGTGCAGAGTTTCCATAATATTTCTTGAATACAATCAGGGATAAGAGGCAATTTAGAACCTGGGAAGACATTTTTAAGTTGCTGCAGCAATAAGTATGAGAAAAGATATATTTTGTTGTTAAAAAAGGCCATAGAAGGTGGAAATGCATGAAGAAAGACTGCTGGTGGTTATAAGAGAAGCACTATACTTTGAGAGGATGCATATGGATCCCTAATAGCAAAAAGAAACAGACATTCATTCAATGCCAAATAGATTCAGAGCTTAAAACTTCTACTGAATTTGTTTAATCTGCCATAATGATTACTTGGTAAATGAATCAATATGGCTTGTCTGCACTGAAGCTTATTAAGTACATTCAGTAAAAATCTAACTATTGTTTAGAATGTGTAAGAACTTAGAAGAGAAATGGCACAATATCTTAAAACTTTTGTGCAGAATACGTAAAATAGGAATCAATGTGCAAAAATTTAATTTTTCTTACAGAGAAATTTATCTATCTTCATTAACAATAAAAAAATATATATTAATGATTCTGGAAATTGTTCCAAAGAGCAAATTTTTTATCTTGCTTATCAATGTGGCAATATCTCTCACATTTTGCTTTACACTTAATACAAAGTACCTTTAAATTAAATATAAACAAATTCCATTCTGATCAATATTTATTGCTATAAATTCTAAAAAAATTATTTGTTCCTTATAATAATTGTCAAGTAGTGTACATTACAAAATGCACACTTTATTTATATGCAATGTCTCCTTTTATATACTGATATAAATGCCATTTTTATATTTTTTTCACAGGTAAGAAACTTTTGAGAAACTTAGAAATATGAAACTTAAATATAAAAGAGAAGTTTAAAATATCCCCAATTACCCAACAGTAGTGATACAGTTTTGTTAAATATCTCATAGGAATAAAAAAAAAATCAACTTTAAAACACATGCCTGATTATTAGAATATATTTTAGAAATATGCCTTTAAACACAAAAATAATTTGAAGATTAATATCTAATCACATTTTATTGTTTACAAAAAAAAAAAGAAAATTGATCAACTGATTGAGATAACAGTAAACTTTGCATTAATTTTTTATACAATATTTTTTACTACATCAGTTTAGCATCATTCAGTTTTCCCCTTTTCATTATTGTTTTTTCTTGGTAGAAGATAAAATTCAGTTCTAAAGAGAAATTCTGCAAGTTATTTGACATAATTTATTGCACAATAATGTTTTTCTAAATAAAAACAACAAATTCTGTAAAGGAAATAGAAGTTCAAAACAAGTATTTATTTCAATTTGAGATTTCAAAATAATACTAATTAGATTATGAGCAAAAGATAAATGAATTGGTTTGCTTTCAATTACTCTGCAATCATGAAATATTAATAAAAACTTGGATAAAGGGGATACAAAACTGTCCATTTTTATTGTGCTTATGAAAGGGAGGAAGTGGACGAAATATCAATTTCATGCTTAGCTCAAAAGCATTCTAAAGATTATTTTTTATATTGCTTTAAAAGTGACACCCTAACCTGATTGCTTCGATTGCATTATTTTCCATGAAAAACTTTATTGATCATAATAGTACAGGATTATATTTGAAAAACCTTTAGTTTTTCAATGGTGCAAAACCAAACAAAATGAGATCTTGATAATGAGATAGTTATTGTTGAAATCCTAAGAATCTATTAACAAAGAAAATATAATGTGAAATTTACAATAATAGAAACAGAAACTACACCTGCTATTGAATGATGGAGATCTTGGCCATTTTTGATACCTTCAAGCTAAATTTTATATGTGAGGAACATATTTGATTATTATTTTTGAAATATGAAATGACATTTAAAAATAAATTTATGCAATCATTTTCTATGCAATATTTATATCTCATTTTAAAAAGAACCCTTGAAGGAATAAAATTTGAAAATACTGACCCAACAACAAAATTCTACATTTTCTTCACAAAAAGTTGTCTAGTTGGTTAACAGAAGGATCAAAAAGTAACCTTCTCCCTTTGGAAAAGTAGGTCTAACCTTCTCAACCAGAATGCATTAAATACATTTTAAGCAATTCAACATACATATACCCAATGCAGAGCAAATTTTTGTAATATAATTTTTCATTTTTAAGTAAATTAAAGTAACAAGAAAAAAAAATGACAAAATTTTCATTGTAGTAGTAAAGGAGAACAATTGTACAGAAATGATTTGTAGTAATAGTGGAAGTATGACATTTTGTGTAACAGCTGCTGGATCAAATAGACACAACATTTCTTTCTTTTTTTTTCATGATTCAGAAAAAAACAGAACATTTAACTAATGATATTAAAATAAATATGATTAATAGGAAAGGTAATATGAGTATATTTTAGGATAAAAGAAATTAAATGCAATTAGGAAAAGGAATAAAAATACTTGCTGGAACTGAAAAAAGTAGATACGCAAATACCCAAGGAAATTATGCATGATGAATAGCAAATGAGCAAGATAAGCACAATGAAAAAATTACTAAAGTGGAAAACAGCATTATCTTTTGAGAAGTGAGTACAAAGAAGAATAGTCATTACAGCACTCAAAAAGCTGAAATAAAATAAACCTGACAAATACCAAGCTGTCAAATTCATCCAGTTTGCAACACCCATGACTTTAAAAACTTCCTGAAAACAGAAAAACATCAATAATTACAAAACTTTAATAATTAAGCATTCATAATTTGATATTGTAAGACTGAAGTTTTTGATATTATGATAAAGAAAAAAAAACTATCATGGTTATGACATAGAAATTCAATTGAAAATACAACCCAATAAATGTTTTTACACAGAATACCAATTAATCCAAATTTCAATTACATGTTTTCTTACTTCAAATTATTTCTTCCCTACAAAATAATTAATTGCTTAAAATTCAAATGTAAATGAATGTAAAAATGGAGTAAGGTATTTAAGATAAACTAAAACTCTCTAGTTTTCTTTACCTTCTCTTTTCCATAAAACAAACAGAAATTGTAAATCTCATTTTTTATTACCTTCATATAATTTGAAAATTGATAGCAAATAAAGGGTGTCCCAAAATTTACACGTTTGAATTTATTTGCATGATAAAGTGTTGCCAAAGAAGAAAAAAAAAAAAAGGATCACATGACGAAGCCGATTATTCAGGATTATTAAAAATGGTGTACTATACAAAAGAACAATTTGTTCCCATTGTCAAAAAATATTTTAAAATGTACTGGTCATGTAATTTCCAGTTTTGGTGGTCAGAATTTTTCACCTATTGGTCGTGTGAAGTTTGGGTTTTTTATCTTAGGAATTTTTGAAGTGTAAGGCTCATGTCAACAAGCCTATGACCAATCACGTCTTGAAGGAAAAAAATTGAGCCCTGTATCAACAAAATACAGCCACATTTATGCAAAATTGCCATGAAAAATTTCAACTAAGGAAAGGATATTGTGGGCCAGCAAAACCCTATAGCTTTACTCAATATGCTATATACATATATATATTCTATAATCCTACTAGCTAAACCAGCCACCCTTTGCTGTGGCTTTGTCGTAATGCGTTGATTTAATAATAGTCTAAGCTATTCAATGCAGTCAATCTTTGCTAATAATTTTGGAGAGTTAAAATTAAACATAAAACAAAATATTTTTAATTTCGCATTTCATTCATTTCCTATTTGAGTACAGTATAATACATAAATTATTAGCAAAGTTGTTAAGTAACAACATATGAAGATTTAATTTATAAATGAGGTAAATAATGTTGATTTTTACCATTATATATTATATCAAGGTCGTCTGACATTATCCAGCAAAGTGACTGGAACTTCTAAAATCTGATTTCAGATCCTTGTTTCTCACCCCAAAACGCACCCAGGATTAACTCTTGACACTCCAGCGCAATGAAATTCAACAGGAAGAGGGAATGAAAACTAGGATGCAAGACTCGAATGCAAAGCCATTCCACCTTATTAAAGCAACATCCGGTAAAGTTAAGGAAGTTTCTAAAATCTTATTTCAGATTCTCTTTTACCACCCCTATATGCAACTGGAACCTACTTTTGCAGGCCCTGCGCCTGGAAGTTCAGTTCCTTAAAGGGGAACATTATGGTCCCCATGCAATATCTTGCAAAATTAAAGAAATTTCTAAAACACGATTTCAGTTTCGTATTTACCATACCAAAATGCACTTTTCATGCACAAAGGCTTTGAAGGTAAGCCTCTGCCATGGTCTGTGTAAAAGACAGTCAACAGGCATTATTTGACAAAGTTACAGGAATTTCTGGGATCAGATATCCGATTCAGATTGCCCTTTTTGAAATACGCAAGGAACAAAGTTTGCGTGCTTCAAGACTTTTAAAGTAAGTCCCTGCCACGATGAATCTAAAATATGGTTGTCCGGCAAAACCCAGCAAAGTTATGAATATTTTTGAGAATTGATTTGATATTCGAATTCTACATTCCGAAATATGCTGGACACTCACTTTTCATGCACTTTGGTCAGCAAAATCCTTTCGTCGACATGCACACATTGCAACATTTTGCAAATTTCCCCATTTCCCAGATTCTTTGCATTTCCGGCAATAAAAAATATTGGCATCATTAATTGAGATAAAAACTATCCTATATTTTAAGTTGGACGAAATGACACACAATATGCAAAATTATATTAAAATCGGTCAAGTAGTTTCAGTTAATCGCGGACAAACACTGTGACACAAGATTTTTTTGATGCGTAACATCTTTCCTCTCAATTGCTGGAGATTTGTGGGAGTGATTTCGTGAAAAGGGACGGAAATGCGTAACAAGAAGTTGGGGAAGTGAGTGCTATTCAGTGAAGTTCTGTTTTTTCTCCTTCATTCGGGAGGGGCTCCTCCTCCATCCCTCACCCCCTGCGATCTAGACCGTGGGATCTTTGTTTTTGTTTTCCTCACTTTAGGATCAGAGAAGAAGCCTTTAGGAAGAGACGTGGTTAGACAATGACGAACGTGTTTCGATACCTGACTTCAATTGCTGCGTACAATTTAAACGACCGGGCCACAGAGCAGCTTGTGTTGCGATCTATCGTAAACAGAACAACTCACATGTTGTGGCTCGACATATGGATATTACTTATCGTCAAACAAGTGGACTGGGTATTGTTAGTCAAGATATTGGGGACATATGTGTGGCAAAATGCTTATTTGAAAATGGACAAACAGTGATTTCGGTGGTCGTATACATTTCTCTGAATCACACGATTCAAAAAGTTAAAGATTTCCTGAATTTTTTACTTTTACCATATACCGAAGGTGGTTCTGCTCTTTTTTTTTAAAAACTATCACTCGCTTCCCATGATTTTGAGTGGTGATTTTAAAGTTAACTTCAGTTTGCTGGAAGCCGAGCCACTCATAGCTTTTTTGAATGATGAACTCAAGCTCGAAATGTTTCGACAACTAACAGTGGTACTGTTATTGATGCTATTTTTCAACGGTTTTTAAATACTTTGAAAACAAGTATATGTGTCATATTTTAGTTATCATAAATTATCATTACCGCTCTTCCCCAAAGTGAACAAGAATAATTATTTTTGATAAAAAAATTGCATTACTCGTTGTGTTAATTAAATAAAAATTTCATTAAAGATATAATTATTCCATAGAAAATTATTTCCAATCATACTCGATTCATTTTTTTCAGGATTTAAGTTGCTATTGCGAATTTACCACGATAACATGTCAGATGTTACACATCGTATGCGACTGCTGTAAGGCTCATTTCTTTTTTTTATAAAGATATAGTATACTTTATGAATCAATAAAAAAATTTATGATTTTTAATTATAAACATGTGATTTTTATGAAAATTACTTCTTGCCTGAATTTTGGAACACCCTATACAACATAAGCTTGCTTTTTTAATATAATACAATTTAATTTTTTAAACAAATCTAATTACATATTTGTTATATAAATATTAAATCCATGAAAACTTTTATTGGCTTAAATATATTTAAAAAAGTATATAGCCACAGAGCAGAAATAAGTTGTTTTTTATTAAATGTGTAATGGAATAAAATTTGCAAAACTTTTGGAGTACAATGAATTATAAAACTGTATCACAATGTGAGTAAATTTCTAAAATTTAATTCAAGTCACAATGTCTATACAATTTATAACACTTATTTTTAAATATAACAATGCTCTATCTTAATTACATAATGCTTGACTAGTCAAAGTACAGATAGCTACATTACACCTACACAAGAGCTACTTGCAGCAATGTTCTTTGACAAAAAATAAATAAAATGTGGGTAATGGAAAGGTTTTACCTTATTCTGCTTCTATAACTCTGATAAATCATATTTAACTAAAGATTAAAATCTAATAGAATAAAAGTAAATAAAAATATATATTAATTATAAACACACATTCAAATTACCTTTAGTCTTTTTTCTTTTTCATGAACCACATTTTTAGTTAAGTTGGCAATAGGTAAAAGGTATCCCAAACAAATAAAAATAATAAAAATAAATTTAGGTTTAAAACGGAAATCCTTTTGAACATATGGTGGTTCAGGAAAACGTTGCATGTACACTGTATATAAATCATCAATATTTTTACTTGAATTTGGAAACAAATTACTCATAAGGCTCATAGATACTGCATGCTGCAAGGGTAAAAATCCAAGGGTCATGTAATCTATCAAAGAAAAAATTTAAATCAAAACCTTACAATCAAATATCAATTAATTAAAGCTTCAAAGCCACAACAATCAAACTTTTTTCAAGTAATTCATGAAGTTTTTGCCATCGAACTTTATATGCAAGCAATGAAGGTCAAAATAATTGCACAAGTTATCCTAGTTTTAATAAATATGTCATCTCAACCAGGACTTTTAATGAGTTTTTTTCCTTTTGTAAGTAATGCTAAGATTATTTTGAGTATTATGTACATTTCCAAAAGCACTGCAGTTTTCTTATTATAGTGTGAACATAAAAGTAAGTGAAATATTATGAACATTGTATAAAAATTTAACATTAAACTATAAAGACAACCACTTATATCAATTTCATTTAATCTGTTGACATGAGTGTGGATCAAAAATGAGCAATAATTTTTGAGTTACACTAGTGAGATACTAAGAAGTTTACTCTCTAGTGTATTGGCAAGGGATATTAAAAAAGACAGAAGTCGCTGTTATTGTTGCTATTGTTATTATTACATGCCGCTTTTCTGAATCAAGGGCATAATAAGTTTGAAGGAAGTACATCTTCCAGTAGAGCAACACAATTTTTAAATTTTGACATGTGAATGTGTAAGCCTATTGGTGAAATTTTAAGTCAACTATCTCAACAATTTGAAGATAAAACATTATAAAAGAATCAAATCATTTTCAGATTGAGAACAAGTGGAAAATGTGAAATAACACTACCATCCATCCACCAACATCAGTGCTACTGTTCAAGACCTTATTAGGGACCATTTTTTGATATACCTGTGGAATCCTACATATAGATTTTTATCGTGACAGATGCACAATTAATACTGTGTATTACTGTCAACATTTAGATTAAAACAAACTTGCTCTTATCGGTGAAAACAAGAAAACTTCACATCAGAAACCTGATTTTGCTGCATGAGAATACTTAATCCACATAACAGCTTTAACAAATCAGAAACTTGAGCCCATTTATTGGGAACAAAACACTTTCCTTACAGTCCTGATTTGTATCCATGCAATTTTCAAATCTTTGCACCACTGAAAAAGGCTTAAAGAGAGGGAGGAGCAATTATTTGGTAACAATGCAGAAGAGGCATTTGTGCTCCATAGGATTTTGGACCAAGCATAATCTCTTTTTATGATATTTGCATAAAATGTCTAAACATAAAGGAAAACCCATTGGTAATGCAAACAATTATTTAAAAAAATAATTTGTAATTTTTTTTTGTTTTCAATAATTTTTTAAAATAATTTCTTGTTCCTTTTGGATTTACCCTCTTAATTGCAGCCACTTAAAAATTCAAGTTAGTATGTTAGTTCATAACCTGATATATTACATCTAATAAGGGGAGTGAAACTTCCAATGTAACATTGGAGTAACCTTCCTGAATTTAAGTATAAAAAATCATTATCTCTCTAGAGAGATAATGAGTTGGAGCAATTCTGGTGCTACTTTTCAGTGAAATAACTTACATGCTTTAAATAAGTAGAAGGTGAGGAAACAATGTTTGATAAAGATTTAACAAAATATATAATGAATACTACATTTAATGAGAAAGTGAGTGGCACTAATCAGCTACATGAGGAATTTGGCAATGGACCTCATAATTTTGAGCCTTGGTCAAATGACAAGGATGTCACCTGAGCAGGGTCCTCCTCTCCTATCCACACCAACAGGAGGACATTTGAGCCTCAACATATTTAAAGTGCATCAGCCCTCTTTGCATGGCGCATCTTCAGTGGTACTAGGCTCGAACTCATGACATACCAGTCACAAGTCTGTTACCTTTACTACTAAGCTACTGCAGTCACAAAATAAAGGTATAAAATAGTAAAATTTTTCCAATTTTGCAATCATATTTTTAACATTTTACTAAACAGAAGTAGTTCATAAGATTTACTTTAAAAAATGGAGGCTAAAAAATTATATGATTTTAATTCAATTGAGAGAAAAATTATAAGGGGAGAGGGCATTTCATTTATTCAAAAAAGAAAACAAAATAAAATCTAAGATTAAAAGGACAGACTAAAATATTACAGGCAAAAGAATATTTAATTTATAGATTTTATAGTTTGATTATCTTGAACATTTAACAAATTACACACAAACCTTATACAAATTTAGTTTATCATGATCGAATCTTACTTTAATTTTAACTTGCAGTATAGTTATTATTCACAGTCCATGTGATTGTTATATAATTCATAATATTAAATAATTAAAGTTCTTAGCATAAATTCACAAATAAGAAAAGAATTCAATAGCTATACTGATGATGCGTGCTTTTAAAGGATGCTTACCTGTGCCCCAAATTGAATTTTTGTTTAATGGACCTAACACAGGAACTTTTGGAAATAAGCCATCAATATTTAAAAAATATCCAGGTATGGTCTCTGGACGAATCTGCAAAGTTTACGAAAATAGTGATAGTATAAATATATTATTAGTTTAAATAGCTATTTTCTAATATCAAGTATTTCTTTTCACTGCAAGTTATTCATTAAAAACAAAGCAAATAATGCACACATATGTATATCTTTCATTGATTAAATGAATATTCCTTTTAAATGACTCTAAATTAATACAAATTTAAAATTCTTTAACATAAAATCATCTTTTTCAATATAACTTATTAGAATTTGTAACAGTTGTCCTACTGACATTGTCCTTCTTGAGGTTGATTTGCAGTCGCTAAGTGTTCAAAGAAATTCAATTCTTGTGAAATATTATAACAAACTCCTTAGTTATAATCCTCCTAATCAAACATCAAAATTCCTAAAGAATTGGAGTAACAATCAAAGACTAAAGAGAAACAGCGCCTATAGTCAGTTGATTAGTGACAATATGATTTTCCCCTCTGTGGAACGGCATCACTTGAGCTCTTATATTGATCCATCCAAGGGCCTCTCAGGAGCGTATTTTCACCCAAACCTCTCAGCCCATGTCAACAAGACATCAGATCTACCTGAATTTCTTAGGCAACTTGCCCTTGAAGTTATTAGTAACATTCCTGATGATGCATTTCTTATCTATACTGATGCCAGTAGAAATGAACACTGTCATTCCTGGCAGTGGTATTTATATTAAGTCCCAAAACTATTTCAGTCACATTAAACTGAGAATGATGGTTGCTCTGTCTTTTGCAGTGAACTCATTGCTATTGATACAGGCCTTAAAGAGGCCCTTTCAATTCCTGGTTCGAACAGCATCTGGATATTATCTGACAGTCGTAGTGCCATCCACCATCTTTCTAACTGGCATAAGGTGGGTGATAACACAGGAGTGGCTATTTTGGAGAAACTAAAATGCCTTGTATCTTCTCCGGAGATCCATCTACAATGGGTTCCTCTGCATGTTAACAATGCGGGCAATGAGATTGCTGATACCCTAGAAAGATAACACCCTTCTCACCTATTCAGAACTGCACTCACCTACATTAACAACAAGCAATCACCTATTCCTCCCACTCATTCACTGGTATAAAGCTTAACGCCCTGGTGGTTCTCTTTTCCTTCAATGCAGCAGGCAGGAGCAAACTATTTTATCTTGTTTCTGGAGTGGCCACCTCCAAACTTTGCCTTTTAAAGATGGAAACAAAGTTTTTTTGACTTGTGTTAGGTGTTCTGCTTGCCAGGCATCTCCAGAACACATTCCCAACTGCCTGGGGCTTACAAAACAAGATCTGTATGAAAACCCCCTTATGGTGTTGGACTTTTTGAGAGTGAATGAGATCATGGACTTGGTCTAGCTTGGCTAGACATGGAGATGAGAAACAACAACAGAATTCTAGTTATATTGAAAGCTCAAATGCATAATTCTTACAATAAGCTTAAATTTTTAGAAACACAAATTATTTTCTTTACAATGATACCCAAAAAGAAAACAAAAATAAATCAATTTTATCATAAGCAGTATAATTTTGGAAATTCCTTGAAATATTAAACAATTTACATTATTTCACATAAATGAATTAATATTTAGAATAATATATAATCCACATAATATATTATACTTACAGAAAATTCTATTCAAATGACAATGACGCTCAAAAATCAAGACCTAATAAGTTAACTGAAAACCAAATTACTCAAAATAAAGGCAAAAAATAGTAAAGATGTATGAAGTCAATGTAAACTATTAACACATTCAAGGACAAAGTGGCATTGACCACTTCTTACAAAATAGTTGGTTGAATATTTTTATTTAATGCAACTTATTCTATTGCCTTTTCTTTCCATGTGAATACATAGTTTGAAGACACTGAAATCTTATTAATTTTACAATTTTCAAGTCATCATTTACATATGGAATTACTTACACATTCAGGAACTGAACTTTTTAAACTTTGATTTTTAAAGTAGCTGCTTCATTTTTTTTCAGTTAAATTTTTTTTTAATTTTAAATTTTCTAAAATTCTCTAAATGAGGGAAAGGAAAATTGCATATGTGTGTTTTTGCTTGCTATTGTATAAATATTGAATTAAAAAACTTTTTGTAGATCTTGTGATTAAAGAAAAATATGTTGATGATATAAGTGATAGTTTAGGAAAAAATAATGAAAAGATCATAAAAAATGTCATCAAAACATTAATATAATGTTAAACACTAAGAATTTAATATTATTTTACATGTTTATATTAGCATGAAAACAAAAAAATTTAAAAAATGAAGTAATAATGATAATTAAAATATAAATATGTAATTCAATACAAAGAAACACATATATATAAAATGCATAAAAAAGACCTTAATTTTAATTTTTTTCTAAAAAAATTTTGAGATAAAAAAAAAAAGATTGTTTTTTACTTTAAACTCTATAATTTTTGTTGTTTTCAACTGTTCTGTCAATTTGTTATCAAAAACTATTCCAGCGATAACACTGGAATTTGAATTTTCATATATCTCAACCATTTTGCTCTCAGTATCATAACCTACAAAAAAAATTAATATTAAAAATATAAAAATTGCTACAATACAAACTAGCCAGAAATGTATACATAAAATGTTAAAATTTATTAAAAAACAAAATCTAAAATGTATTTTTCTTCTTACATTTAACAATTATAATATTTATTAACATTTTAGAATGAATTTATATTGAATAGAAAGAAGTATTCAGAAATTAGATTCCCCCCCTCAGACATAATGAAAAATGTTGACTCTCAGTTAATGAAATATGTCTCACTTTCATTTACCATCTAGAATGTATTTTTGAAGTCTAAAAGAGTTTAAGATTCTTATTATTTTGACAATAACAAAAGTTCTAAAAATTTAAATAGATCATAATAATTCTACTAATTTATTGAGTAATGAGAAATTCAAATTAACGTTTTAGTAATATAAGATAACTAATAAGGTTCAACAGTAGTAAAATGAAAGTAACAACTGAAATCAGATCTTTGGTCTTAAATTGAATTTATCAACAATGGGACAATTTAATATTACTGAATGATATATACAGGAATACTTAAATTCTCACAAATGTAAGTTACTAAACAAATGACATGTTAAACTTTTCCATCCTATTTTAAAATCAAGAGTTTTGGGCTGAATTCCTGCAAGAAAGTAATAGTTGGAAGTTATGGTCAAATTTGACACATCTTCCGAAGATAACTGTTTTAAAAATAGTTACATAATTTTAATACCAAATTTAGAATGAAAGGCACAAACAGTGTAATAAATCAGAAAAAAAAAATTGTAAATATAAAAAGAATTAAATTTGAAATAAAAAGAATGAATTTCAGTAGGGGTGTTTTCTTACCAGGTCAGATATGTTTAATACAAGTAAATGAGGAAGGGGGAGGGGATGTAAGGATGACGATGAAATGCTTGATAATCAAGTAATATTAAACACAGTGTATGGAATAAATTCTCTCTAAAAACACAGGAAGAAAAATAAAGAATGAGCATTAACTTTAATTACTTAAATTAAGACAACAGCCGGGTGGGTGGTTTAGTTTGTTTGGCACTGACCTTGTACACCTAAGGGTTGCGGGTTCGACCCCAGTCCGAGTCGATGGATTTTCACGATGCAAAGAATCAACAGCATCCATGTCATATGATTAGACGGCAGGTTAAAGATCCCTAGAGTGCCTGTTTGGCTTGAATTAAATTCTTACTATGATTTTGCATTGCCAGAGCTCAGGTGCCTCCCTCTGGGGAGGAAACTGGATATCAAAATTACATTGAGGCAATTAGTATCCACCTATATGGTGCCACACTAAAGAGTGATACAGGTTCCCAGGGAATATACTAAGTTTGCAATGGCAAAATAATAATCCACTGCCCCATTTGAAAGGGGGGGGGGAGGAATTGAGGCAGCAATAGATTCTAAAAATTCTTACATAAAACTTTCTGTAAAAGTTTTTAGAACTTGGTTCTATGAACTTTGATATTAAAAATTAACTGCAACTATTTTAAAATTCAAACAGTGATTATTTTTTAATTTAAAAATTGAATATGCAACTTGTGATTGTTCAATGAAAAATTATCAACAGTATGTGTATGTATGCATGAATACTAACAAATATATACAATATGAAATGTAAAAATTCTCATACATTGGATATATAATTTTTTAAATAAAACAAAATATCAGAATGAGAAAACAAAACATAAGAAGAGATCCTGGTATAAAAATATCAACTGAAATATTAAATCAAATTATAAAATTACTAACAGAGGAAAAACAAAGAAATAATTATGCACTGAATATGTATACAAAGATCACTGAAATAAAAGAATGAAATTTAATTTTAAATAAATAATAAGCATTTACCTGTTTACATTATATTATTTTTACAAATTTTATGAGATTTCAAATAAACTTACCTAAAGGAATGAAGTTGAGTTTTCTAGCTGTATCATTCATTACTTTATCAAAAAAAGGACTTTTGGGTGAATAAAAAACTAGTATTGCTTCTGATGTTCCATTGTTGTTTGGAATGTAATTAATATTATATGGTTGGTATATTGTTTCAGAAATACTGGATTCTGTATGAGAATAGTCATGAAAGATGAATAACTCAGCAAGACACAGACAAGGAATGCAAATTTCAATGACTATTATCAAAGGATGGTACAGTTTCTTTTTAAAATTTTTCCACATAAGTAGAAGAAAATGCTTAAATTCTCCCATTTTTTAAGTCCATAGATATTAAGAATAATTCATACAAAAAACATCTTATACAGAAAAAATCTATAAAGTACAGTTCACACTTGTTATTCCCAAATAATCTATTGTGACATATTTTCTGTATTCAAAAGAAAAAAATTACTAGCAATACTGAGTCTAGTCCATTTAGTGAATATCTGAAAGAAAAAAGAAAACAATTTTGAAAACAGGCATATTATTTTTTTTAAGTGAACAGATTATACTATAGTTTATCAGAGAATAACACAAAAAATCATTAAATTTCTTTTTAATCAAATAATGCATGTAGAATTAACATGACAGTTTGAAAAAATTTTCAAACTTAGAATATTTCTTTATTTTTTTAAGAAATGATCCTTTATTTTAATACAAGTTTATTTCTAAAATACCCCCCAAGATTAGAATTGCACCAGTACAATTAATTTTTTATAATTTTTTAAAGATCATTTAAACTATAACAAACAGATTTTTAAACAATATTTCAAACTCTAAATTTTTGGATGTATATAAACTAATAATATATCATGCTTTGCTTGAGGACAAAAAAAAAAAAAAGTGTGAGAGATTCCCTTCCAAATTTGCTACAATACAAAATAAAGTACTTAATAAAAAGGATGACACATTGAGAGGCATGTCATTTATGAAATAAAACAGGGCAATTTCTAAATGATTTTTAGATTAAGATACATTTATAAAAAGATTGTACAATAACAAAAATAGTGTAATGAGTTGGAGCAAAAATGTATGTCCCCTTTTCAGTATAGTTATATTTATTTTCTTTGATGCCAAAAGAATACTATCAATGAAAATATATCTTCCTTATTTAAAACCATATATATATATATATAATCTACAAGAACAGTCTTTATAAATACAACTTTTCTTTTTTCTGCATTACAATAAAATAGTGAAGGAAAATATTTATTTAATATAGTATCTCAATTTATTTTTTAAAAAATAAGAATTTAAAAAACAAATCATTAAGATCAGTTGAACTAAAACTGATTACAGAAACAAACATGTTGAAAAATGCCATGTGTTTCCCTTTTAATTAAAAAATAATGCAAATATTTTTTTTTCATTATCAAATAAGAATATTTAAAATTTAGCTATAAAAATAATGCCAATTTAAAGAAATATTTAATTTTGAATTTTATATCAAATAATAGAAAGTGCTGTAACTCCCCAAAAAATATCTCATTCTTCTAACTTCTATATCACACCGCAAAAGGAATTTGAGGAGATGGATGAGAATTGTAAATCCATTTAAGATGGAATTTCCATTACTCAATAAAATGGATCATATCTTTAATGAAATCAGGTCTCAAGTTCTCTACTTTTAATGGAAATTCATTATTAAAATTAAAGCAAACATTTTAAAATTTTGATGCTGATGTACAGTATTTTTATATTGATAATTACCAGATAAAACAAATGAATTCCAACAATTTCACATACATTTTATAGTAAAAATCATTCAACTTTACAAAAATTTTAGAAAATTCCATCATTTTAGTTGAAAGTAATATGCAGTTGAAAAAAAGAAAGTAAACAGAACAGAAATAAAAAAAAAAAAAAAATACAAATGACGAAGAAAATAAAAATAAAAAAAATTCTGAAAATAAAATCCTTTTTAAACAGTTAAAAATAAAAGTCCCATCATTCACAATTTGTTTTCCCATTTCTTTAAATTTTTCCCAAATTAGTCCTTTCACTTCCAAGACAGAAGCAGGAGTTCACAAACATTTTTTCTGCTTTTATTTTACAAAAGGTAAATGCACAACTGCTTTTGATGGTGAAGTCACTGCCATTCGTGTAGCCCTGTTGCAGTTGTACTGTCATCTGAACAGTTTTGTAAAGGCAGTTATCTTTTTTGCTTCAAAGGTGACAATTTTGACTGCAAACCTCAAATACTACACCTGCCTCTACTAACATGGTAGAGAGAAAAAAAAATCTTGTAGGATCTTTTTGGGCTTTCTAAGGAAATTGTCTTTCGGCGAACCATGGATCACTGCGGTATAGCTGGTAATGTGCTAGCAGACACCTTGCAAAGATTACATATATTTACACATACAATGGCTCAAACAATTGAGAGTACACCTTACTTTTACTTGATAAATTCAACTTCTAACATAACTAACATTACAAAGAAGTGCAAACATGTTTTTATTTTTACACATAATAAATGGTTTAAGAACAATCTTAATTCTTAATAATTAAAGAACAATCAATGAAAAATTTCTAAATTTAAAATTTTCAGAAGCATTTTAAATAAACACATGCAGATTTTTGCCTCAAAAAACTTGAAAATACCTTTATGAAAAAAAAAATGTTTAAGAACCACTAAATAATTTCTGCTTGACAGCTATTTATACTTAATTTTGCATAAACTTATCATAAACCTTTTCAATGACCATTCTTGTATGATTAAATTTGTTAGATGAACTTAAAGCCGAACTTTTAAAATTGGCAAATGGTTCCTAGGAGAGAAACCAGTATTGAAGTGAGGAAATTTATATTGATTATTTAAAAAAGAAAAATCTTATCATAAAATAGCTGAAATGGTTGATAGAAGTCCCACTTGTGTCCAGAAAAACATTGCAAACTTTAAAAATAATGTATTGATTGAAAATAAATGTGGAAGGAGAAAAGGATTCCGAGTGATGTTGCAAAAAGGAAAATTTTAAAAGAAATGAAGATTGATTCTTAAGTATGTGCAGTCAAACTTGCCGCAGAAACTTCTCAAATCATTAGCAGAAGTAGTGAAACTGTACAAAATGCAATTAGGTAAGCTGCATACAAAAGACGAGTTGTTAGAAAGAAACCGCTTATCAGCTTGCAAAATCAGGAGTTGGAGTTTGCAAAAACTCATCAATTGAAGACCAACAACTTTTGGAAGAGTTTTATTTAGAGATGAAAGTAAATTCAACATTTTTGGCAGTGACTACTGTTGCACCATAAGGAGAAGGCCCAACACCATTTTGGATCCATAAAATTTATGTCCTACAGTTAAACATGGTGATGGCTCTGTCATGGTTTGGGGTTGTATGGCTTCATCCGGGGCAATAAATTTAATTTTGATAGATGGCATTATGAACCATATGGTTTACTTGGATATACTTCACAACAATCTAAAGGTAAGTGCTAAAAATTTAGGTATAGATGGAAATTCCATTTTCCAACAGAACAATGACCCCCCCCCCACACACACATACAGCACATGTTAAAAAGTGGTATCTTTTTCATTGTACACAGTAGTTACATCATCACAGTCACCTGACATCAATGTCATTGATTTGTGAGCCTCACTCGAAACACGCACCAAATAAACGATTTTGCAAAATTTTGCGGACCAGTGGCCAATTCGACAATTTCACCGAAGAAGTTGCCAAATCGAAGCATTTACACTAAAGGCTAGCCTAATTTTTCTTTGTGCTTGAACACAAATGGGAACAGTTTTCCACTATTAGGAGCATATCATGGCATTTGGCGAAGTCTTTTCATTTGATTAAACTGTTTGATGGAAAAACAAGCAAGTACTGAATATTCTTATCCACGTATAATTTTCAAGAAGGATTTTCTTTTATAATTCATCGTCTTTTGTGAAAATAACTAAGAACTGCGAAATCGACTCAAAATTTGCATAAACATTTGCTATGTTAAAATTGTGACACTTGGCAATGTGTGTATACAGATAAAATTTTGAAAAATACTCCATTATTCAAAATAATTTTGAGACACAGTTTGACGAAGCTATAGTTACACCCACTCACATTTTTCTCCCTTCAATGCAACTTTTCATAAAGTTTTTGATTCATAAAAAGAGAGAAATATTTAAAAATATATTCTGAATGATTGATTTTAAATTTTCGCGCATATTTCCGTTCAGTTCAGTTACTTTATATTTCCACGAGACTTATGAATAAAGAGTCACAGGTTTTTACTCTTTCGTCCCAAATAAATATTTCTTTAATTATGTATATTCTTACATGCTTATTCATTATTGATACGTGTAGTTTAATATTTGATGCATTGCAAATCAAACAGTGAGGTGCTTGCTTTTTGTAGCTGATTGATTACATCTCGCCAGTATGCTATTTATTACACTGGTTTGAATGAGCCTGTCCCTAAAAAAAGATTTCCTTGATAACTTCGCGTAATGTTTTAGTTTTAACATGAAAATATTGTTTATTGTATTGAATCTTTAGAGTTGCGGTTCGAGCAACATTTAATTCACGGTCCGAGACATAAGTCCTCTAAGCACTACTAGTGAGTGAATAAGCGACTGAATATTAACGTCGCGCTAATCAGCTACACGAGGGCTTTTGGCGACGGACCTCTGGAGATTGAACCATGGTCAAGTGACGAGGACGACACCTGAGCTGGACATCCTCTCCTAACTACTACACCACACCAACCGGAGGACGTTTGAGCTCTCGACAGATTTAAAGTGCATCGGATCCCGACACGGCGGGTCTTCAGTGGTTTTCGGCTCGAACTCCTGACACGCTAGCCAAGAGTCCATTACCTTGACCACAAAACATCAAAGTACTGCTAATATTCTTTGTTATTTTGATCCATTGCCATAAAACAAGATTCCCATTTAAATCAGCATACCGAATTCTTCAAATATACATCACACATAATTTTACAACAATCCTCCCTCCATATACATGCAAATTTTCAGCATAAATATGCCTTGATGCTTTTATCAAGTGTTTGTTTTAAAATACAAGGCCCCTCCCCTTAAGAAGGTGTGTGCGCCATTGGGCGAAATAAAACTGAAACATTATTTAAATCGCTGACTAAACGAAAAAAAAAATAATGAAAAATTGATCAAGCGTGAAAAATTATTAGAGAAAAACACATAAATCTTACTCCACTTCAAATTCTTCTCAACATTTCAAAATGTAACATTCTTTTAACTAGAATTCTTTAGTTAAAAGAATGTTCTTTTAACTAGAATTCTTTAGTTTTTTAAAGAAAATTCTTAAAGCTTGAGATTTATTTTCATATACCGTCAACTCTCGATAGTTCAAGCCTTCGATAATATGAACCTCTCAATAATTAGAAGTATATGCTCAGTCCCTAGAAAAACTCTTGATATTTCAAACTAAACAATACGTTTTGGTACATTCCATATTTCGAAGTAAAATTTATGGCTGGCAAGACAACAACACGCTATAATTCAAAGTTATCTTATAAAACTCTCGACAATTCGAACACTCACTGTCATCTGCAGTCCTGTAATAAATGGTTTGGAGCTTACAAGTTTTGTGTTGTGTTGTCTCTGCGTGTTTTTCCTGTAATGTAACCCCTTTGATGACCATCTGTCTGCTACCCTTTTTTAGTGTTTTCCGATTTCTCAGGCGAAAAGACACTTTTATTGTTTTCATTCCCTTAAGTGGACAATAGACCAACCGCACATGTTATCAGCCGTCCATATCTTTTGTTTAACACGTGGACTTGCTTCACATGTGCTCAGAAAGGATGGTCCGCTATTGTGAAGAAGAGATGCGTAGGATTGTGTATGAATATATTGAATGTATTCTTTTAATACAGGACTTTCAACTTCTGTAAAATATTTATACTGTATAATATGTACTTTTAAAAATAAAATAATTGTATACATATGTCCAATTGTTGTTTTATTACATAGTTTCAAATTTAAATGTATTTGAAAAAAAATTTATCTTCGTGTATTTTGAGAATTTTTTCTACCCTCTTGATAATTCGAAGTTTTTCATTGGTCCTTCCAACTTCCAATTATCGAGAGTCGACTGTATACATTTTCTACATTCAATTGCGTGGATTTTTTTTTTTTCAATTTGCAAATGTGTGTGTATGTTTTTTTTTTTTTTTTTTTTTTTTTTTGCTGTATCAAATTTTATAAAACGTTTGGAAGAAATTATATATACAAGGTGTCCCGAAGCTCAACATCAAGCTGGCACGGAGTGAAAGGGAAGGGAGAAGAGTCATTAGTTTTGGGGAAAATAAAAAATTCCATATCACTTGACTATGTGATGACAAGAATATTTTTGAAAATGTGGAGAATTGACTCCCACCGTCGCATCATTATGTGCTGTACTCACAAATCTCACAATTTTGCATCGATTTTTTCTTACTAGTGTGCTACTATAATAAGCAGAGCTAGCCTTCTCTCTCTATATATAAAGGAGCTAAAGTAAAAAAAAAAATATTTGGAACTCTAAATTTTTTTTGTTGTGCAAAAAAAGTGCTAACATGGTTTATTTAACGCATCATTTTGTTTCTGCTAATATATGTTACTTCAATTTTATACTTCTTTTTTGATACTTAAAATAGCAAGTGCATTTAAGTGTTCTACCCACATTCTTCACTGAAGTTAATGCTTAATTTTTTTAATTTGCCGAAAGAGAGAGCGCCCAGCACTTGCTGTAGTAATTGGCAACGTTGAAAATTTTAACACAGTAAAAACACATATTTAAAAATAATTAATTATGAATATTTTGATACATAATTAGATTTTTACATTGCAATATCTCTTGCGCGTTTTTTACGTCCCTTTTATTCAAAATCAAATAGCGTGGCAAACCGATTTCCCATATTAGGTTTTCATCTACAACTTTGTTATAAAACTTAACAAAGTCTTTGGAACATTTTTCCAATTCAATATTTTCTAAGGTTTTTACATCAATGATTAATTTGAAATCAAAAATAATGTATGTATACTTCTAAACCTATCTTCTATTTGTACAATAATAGTATCAAAAATACACTGTGTTAAAAAATAACATGAATTCTTCAACCGGGTTTTCTAGAGCTTCATTCTCTGCAACTTAGGAATATAATCTTCTCTTTTTCGAACTAGTTTTTTCGGAAAATGTTCTGAAATCTTCAAAATACGTGATAGTCCTTTTTCTTCGTCTAAAAATGTGTTAAATTTTGAATTTCTGTTTTAATTTGTTGACTAAATTAAAAGCGAAGTCAAGAGCAAATGGTCGAAATAGCTGATTGATAGTGTTAATTTTGGACAATATTGCAAACCATACTATTAACTCATAAAATGAATGGCATTTCTTGTATCTAATCTAATAGACTCTTTTAGCCTTTGATTACAGTTATATTATCTCTTTACTTACATCAATAAATTCTTCCAGTTTAGGTGTACATCCTTGGGTGGTCCCCGAATCAAATAAGAAAAAATAAACTCTTGTATTATCAAGAATTAGTCTGAAGATTGTAAATGCAGATAAATGAATTTTGACAATGTTTACGATAAAATGTACTTTTCATTATATTAACAACGATAGAAATATTGTCAAGTTTTCATGTACAAGAGTACATTATTTTGGTTCTTGATAAAGCCGGGGCCTTCTCAACTATCGGTCCCCGGTACATAGCATCCGCCTTATTACCCAGATGACCAACCCTGATGCTAGGCCGGATATTTCAAAAGATATTCCATTTACTTAAGATTTAACTGACACAGAGTTTGAACTTGTCTTCAGAGACATTTGGATATTAACTGACAATCGTGCTTTTGTACAGTACCTTTCTCAGTGGACAACTGTTGGGGATGTGATAAGTGAGTGAGTGTTTGGGTTCATGGCACAAGAGCCAGTTCTGTCTAAAATGCGTCAAACATTTGTAAAAATATTAAAATAATTGATAAAATATCTAAACATATTGACAACACAGTTTCAGTAGAAGTTAAAATATGAAATCAAATATATAAATTTATTTATACTAATGATAAAAGCAAACAAATTTTGGTGGAGGGTTTATCTCCCCAAGTCAGACAAGATCTTAAAATAACGAAAAGTTAAAGTGAGTGAGTGAGAGAGTGAGTGAGTGAGTGAGTGAATAAATATTAACGTCGCACTGTTCAGCCACACGAGGGCTTTTGGAGACGGACCTCGTAATTTTGAACCATGGTCAAGTGTCGAGGATGACACCTGAGCTGGAACCACCTCTCCTAACTATCACACCACACCAACGGGAGGACGTTTGAGTTCTCGACAGATTTTTTTAGCATGCATCGCTCCCCTACATGTCACAGACTTGGAGAAGAAACAACTCAGAGTTAAGAGAAAGGATAGGATTAAAATTAATATTCCAAAGAATAGGGGAAAGTACGGACCCCTGTGGGCAACATTTATAAATTAGTTTTTTAATGGTAAAATAATTATCAGTCCAGATAATTACCCTGTTAGTGAGGTAAGAGTGAATGAATTTCTGAGAGTGAAGGGGAATACGGTACGAATGAAAATATGGAAGAGAGTCACCCAATCCACGTTGAGAAAAGCAGATTTGATGCCAATTAATGTAGAAGTTGTATGCTTATGCACCCTGGCATTTTTAATGGGATGCACTAATTTGTCCACAGCCTCAATGCAGCTGCGGTTTTTCATTAAAGCCGAACTGAGACTCAGAGAATTTTATTCTTAGAAATTCATAGGATAAACCTATAAGAAAAATTCTTTCTAAAATATTGTCAAGGGTGGATAGCAAACAAATTGGTCGACAGGGGAGAGTAGTCGAGAGATGGGTGACGCCCAGGCTTTAATAGAAATTTAATTTTAGCGTCCTTAAAAATGGAGGGGAAGTGGCTAAATTGAATGCAAAGGTTAAAGAAACGAAAAATCAAGTTGGGGAAAGAGTTATAAAGAGCTTTCCAAATAGCATAGTCAAATGAGATCAATACTCGGGGCCTTACCCCCCCCCCCCGTAGCTTCCGGAAGACGACTTCAATTTCACTAGGACTCAAGTAAGAAGGGGGAGAGACATTATTGAAAACAAGAGGGATAGGAGAATATCTTGAAGGAAAATGAGAATCAAGAGGAAGGCTAATCTTACTTTGGAACATTGAGGCAGGATGTCACCAGTCGAAATCCGATGAAGATTAGTATATATATATATATATATATATATAGGGCTGGTTAACTTTCCGAAAGCTGCTTTAAATGTAAACTCAAAATTTTTAGAATTCATAGAACAGGGACTCCCCAGCTTTTTTCTTGGTGTCAATTATTAATTTTTTATAGTATGCCTGAAGGGCTTTGTACCTAAAGCGCATGGTGGCAACCCCGTCGAACGTCAGGCCATGCTTTTTGCAGCAAACCATCCTGCGCTTGTATACGTTAAGTTGATTACGCTAGATTCTTAGAGAATTGTTCCGCCATTTGAAAGAAGGAGTGTTTAAAACCCGGCGCTTTCTAAGAGTTGTGAAGGCAGAGGCTTTTGTGGTATTTATTAATAACCTAGCGAAATCGTTTAGTAGTCCAATTTAAGAGATATTAGTTAAGAAAGAATTAAGAAGGTTATAGTTCTTTCAAAATTAGAGATAAAATTTTTAATGCCAAACTTAGTTTTAAAGACAAAGTCAGAAAAGGTTAGATCACACCGGAGATGAATACTGATAAAGCTATGGTATCTAAGGAATTCGGTTGAAAGAATTTCCCAATTTTCAACAAAAGAGGAGACGGCGAGGTCGGGGTTTCTAACCGCAAACCATAGACCATAAAACGTTGGCCCCAACCCTGGAATATTACAAAGGTGCAAATCGTTGGAGAGCAAGAAATCATTCAAGATATCCCCTCTCCTCTGTCAGTGCTCTTATATCCCCAAACAACTGACCTTACATTGAAGAGCGGCTAAAAAAAAATTCTTATTTATTTCTTTATAGAGGTTCAATTGATTGATAACCTCAGAAGAATCATCGTGAAGGGGAAAGTAAACGTTAATAACAGTAAGGAGAACTTGATTTAATTTAATGTTAACAGACACAGTGTGATCTGTTTTCATGCGAAAGTTGCAAATGATATTCCGATTATAACATACAATATACAATTGAGGGAATTTGAAAAGAATTGAGAAGAACAAAGTGTGGGGAATTTAAGGGAAGATTAAAACTAGGGTAAGGACCCTGGAGGAGAAGTAGATCGAAACCCATGTCCACTGCAACCGAGTGAGCCTGAAGGTGGGCAGATCGGGAGTGATTCGCATTTAGTTGCAGAATATTTAGTAGATCTGCCAAAATTAAATAAGGAGTGGTTTTAACCGAGATGGATAAGAAAAAATAGAATGCATAAAAAAAATTAAATATAGAGATAGTAGTATATGCAAAATAACATAATGAAATGAATTAAAAACATCAACAAAAATACAAAACGAATATAAAATTATAAAAATACGTGAATATGAGTACAGGATTAAAGAAAACTAAGATTAAAACGACAAGGCACAAAGCACAATGCAAATTTACAAATAAAATGAAATACATTAATAAAAAAGAATAAATTAAAAATAGATATTGCAAATTTTAATGAACATACACTGGTGTGCAAAAATTAAGGACGAAACGGTTTTTTCAATATAACTTTGTACAAAAGCATTCCAAATCAACACATTTAATACCGTAAGATCCCCAATACGTAAGGACATGAGTAATGTAAGCAACACTTACTAAAAGAGAAATCAGAGGGATAAAAAGATGTTTTATTGAAAAAGTAGCATGGAGCGTAATGTGACTGAAGGCCGAAACATCCCTGTGATGGGTGTCCAGCAAGAAATATCCGGTCTTTAGTAGGGGATATGATCTCTCCTGACTGCTAGGCAGGTTTCACAGCGTCTGCCCATGCTGAGAATGAGGGTGTCAATGAGTTGTTGAGGCATTGCTGCCCATTCGTCTTGCAGCGCCAATCGAAGCTCCGGAATCGTTACTGGTGGTAAGGTACGAGCTGCCAAGCGTCTGCCTAGAGAATCCCATACATGCTCGATGGGATTGAGATCCGGGGATCGGGGCGGCCAATCCATACGTCCAATATCCTCACTCTCTAAGAGCTGTTCGGTAGCTACTGTGCGATGACATGGTGCATTGTCGTCCATGAAAAGGAACTGCGGACCCATAGCACCTCTAAAAAGACGCACATATGGAAGAAGAATCTCATTACAATAACGGGTCCCGTTGACTGAACCTGCGTCGAAGATGTGAAGGTCTGTACGACTACCAAGCATGATGCCTCCCCAAACAAGAACACCGCCACCTCCATACCTGTCCATTTCAATGATGTTCGAGGGATGATTGCGGCTTCCCCGCTTTCTCCAGATGAGTATGCGATGAGAATCGCTACTCAGACTGAATCTGCTCTCATCTGTAAAGAGTACTCGTCCCCATTCACTGTCTCTCCAATTCCGGTGTTTCCGGCACCACAGCGAGCGCCTTCTCCGATGGGCAGGCGTTAGAGGTACACACCGAACAGGGCGTCGTACAAACAGACCACCACCGTGCAGTCTTCTGGCCCCGGTAAAACGCGATATCGGTCGTCCAGTCGCCTGTGTCGTGTGTCTAGCGATTTTTCCCGCTGTCTGCCACCTGTTTCTTCTGGCCTGTAAGGCAATATATCGGTCATCTGCGGGTATGGTTCCTCGTGGACAACCACTACTGAACCCCCGGATAGCTGTTCCTGTAGTTTGAAATTGTCTCCAAAGTCGTGAAACAATGATGTGAGCAATTCCGAACTCTGCAGCCACACTTGTCACACTGCGACCTTCCTCCAACTTCCCAATGATTCGACCTCGGGTAAAAGCATCCAGATGTCGTCTAACAGATTGACTATTCGCCATTTCTCGCTGAGGCAGCAACTCGGTGTGATTTTAACTGCTATACGGTGTGCAATCTCTTTGCCAGAAATACTAATCTTACACCGACAACATGCTTTACTACTCAGACACTCCCCCATTACGTCTACCTGCATATCTGCGCATGTGCTACCGTACATCACCTCACTTAATCTCCTGATTGGTCTTTCTGTCCGCTCTGCCTCTTCGTTCAGCTGATATGCTAATTTTTCGACTTCGTCCTTAATTTTTGCACACCAGTGTATACTGAAAGAGAAATATCTCTCTAGGTATAAATACTAACTTATGAAATAAATTACAATCCAAAGTCAGTAAAAGATAGGGTTCGTTTTTTGTTGTAATTCATAAACATGACAAGTTCGATCTTTACAGCTGTGTTGGGGGTCTCACAAAATTGTTATTAAATTTTTAATTATATTTGACATAATTTAAGAAGTTTAAGGTGCAATCATTGTGATCATGGGTATCAGATGCACCACATTTAAGGCAAACAATTGGGGAAGAGCAGTTCCTTTTTTGAGTGACCAAAAAGGCTACACGTAGAACATTGCCCAACAGAAGTAAAAGAGTTAGTTTTAACTCTTTCGAAGTTGAGGTAAGTGAAAACTGAATTAGTTAAATGTTTGTAAATTTTTGGGTCAACTGAAATGACCTAATGGTTAGACCAGAAAAAAGTAATGGAAATATTAATTTTAAAATTGTCATCATTTAAAATTTCATTTTCTAGCTTAATGGCATTGTACAATGAATCCTTGTCATAGGACTTGTCTACATTACGGATAAATACCTGCGGTTTTCTTCAGTGGGACCTCCGAATGTCCAGATTTGTAGAGAATCAATACATTTTTTAATTCTTTTTCTAAGAAGTCGAAGTCGGAATCCTTTGATAGTTGGTTGGAGATTCCTTTTTCCGAGTTATTACTGATTTTGATAATCGGAATTGGAAAAATTTAATTTTTCTTGACGAGGCAAGCAGTAACTTTTTCTGACTTTTTCAGATGAGCCGGAATCTGAGCGAGAGACCTGATGTGAAGGGACCGGAGAGGAGCAGGACGTTCAATCATAGTTCGGACGACATGAGCGGGGGTTGAAGCAACTTGGGTGTAGGAGATATGGGAAGATTCTACTGCTGCGCTAGAAATACCTCCCATGGTGTTACAGCATGAATTAATGTCTGTGGAACATTTTAAGATAAGTTCGGAATTTCCATCAATAGAGTATAAATCGGTTTTAATAAATTGGTCGTTTCTTCAGCTTTATCCCTGAGACCACTGACCAAGCGATCAAAGCACCTCTGAGATTCTTCGAAATGACCCTCAAGAGAGGACATTTGTCTCTCTAACCCAGAAACGTATGATACACCGGAATCACAAGGATCAGATATCGGAAAAACTGTACTTCACTCTTCACAGAATGTAGAAAACATTTCAAAGATTGGAAGAAGTTGATCAGCAAGACCATCGACCAAACTATTCAATCGCTTGTCTTTAGAAAAAGAAACGTATGCACAGAGGTTGTATAAATGGCTGGCCATTTTGAGAGAAAGTTCAGAATTAAAGGCTGCTGGAAAAAATTCCAGTAGGTTGTCGAAAAAGGTGATTCTTCTTTTGTCATATTGATGAGATCTATAATCTTTTGGGGTTACCAATTGAAGCAGGAAGAAGGAACATACCGAAATTCCATAGGCCGATGAAATAGACCAAATCGCGAGAGAGGGAAGCAATGGCAAGGACTAAAAGCCCTCGAAGAGAACGAACACACAGCGGGCGGAGGAGGATAAAAAACCGAGGCAGTTTGCGTCACTGGTGGCATGGAAGAAAGCGAAAAACCGGACGAGGAGCAGAGTGGGAACATGACCTCTTCACTCGACCACGCTGACCGGAATGAATCCCAGTATTAGTTAGAGATTTGTGATATTTTTTAACGTTGCACTCTAAAGCAACGCAGCAACTATTGGTGATGGATCTCGTCATTTTGAGCATCGGCCAAGTGACGAGGACGATACCTGAACTGACACCCCAAGCTTTCCCACCTCACCAACGTGAGTAGACAGAGAAAACCTACATCAGTCCATCTACACGGGGGATCTTCAGCGGCACCAGTACTCGGAACTCCCGATTCACCGGTCACGATTTTGTGACCATGACCACTCGACTAAAGTCCATTGTAGTCGAGTGGTCATGGTCATAAACTCGTGACCGGCGAGTTTTGAGTGTTCATTAACACCTTATGTTAAAGCGACACTAAGACTTTGTAAGTGAGAGACTTGTTACTTCACGCAATTCAACTACACGACGGATTTCGTTGTTTTGAAAAATCGTCAAGTGACGAGGACGACGCCTAAGTAGAGATTCCCTCTCTTAACTTCCCCATCAATGAGAAGACGTCTGAGCCACGACATTCTTAACGTGCATCGACCCTTCTGCATGGCAGGTCTTCAGCGGTACTAGGCTCGAACTCATGATACACTTGCCACGAGTTCGTTATCCTGACCCTTAGGCTACCAAGACTATGTACGTGAAGTACTTTCTGTTTGTTTTACTTTAACTTGTATTTTGTGATATATAACGATTTTTCGCTTTTCGCTTTCTTTATAATTATTTTTGCTCTTTCTTTCTTTTATTGTCTTGATGTAACATGATTTTGACGAACTATCGAACCTATGGTTGTCCTTTCCCTCGATAACAGCTTCGCCATAGTGTGACGTTTTTTTTTGTTCTGTTCTTTTTGTGAAGTTATGTTCGGTAAGATAGATTTTAAACCGAAATATTGTTTTGTTGGGATTTTTAATAACAGTTCATTTTACTTTATAAAAAAAATTTCAGTGTTTCTTTCATGTGATGTCAGCTGAGATGAAAATTGTTTCATTACATTGTTTAAATGATTAATCGGAATATTACACATATGCATAAGAAATCACAAGTTATTCATTGTTGCATTATTTTTTCCATCGAAAGAGGAAAACGCAACCAAACAGCTTTTATCTATCTATAATCTAAACATGAAATAAAATTAAGAAATAACAATAATAAGTATATATATATATTGTTACGTAGATCGCGGCGTTTGAGGATTTTATGCAAAATCAGTCGTAAACAACAAGGCATTTCTTTAAGAGCGATGAGTATTTATTGTCGAAAATCGATCCTTCAAAATATAAATATCAGAAGGATTTCACTCCTTCAACAGCACTTAGACACAATTATCAGAAACTAAAAAAAACTACGTATATATAGCTTATTCACAAGCACAGCCGAGCTAATCACGATCAAGGCAAGTCTACTAAGTGCTAGTCAAAACCAGACTGACCGTTGCAGGATCGACGGATATGTTTTCGGGTGCATGGGTTTCTGAGAACCCTCAGACCCGTATCTGGCTAGAAAAAAGTTCTATATTAGTCTCGGTGAAGTTGAATTATCATGCTGGATTGTAGGAGCTTGGCTATTGTGGACGCGGCTTCGAGGTGAAGATCTTAGATGGCTCGGTTTTGGAATCTGGTGGAAGAGAGAGTGTCTTCCAAATTGGATGTAGAGTAATGAAGATATTGGCTCAAAATGGCTGCTCATGGGGGGTGAGAGTGTGTGTAATGATGTGTGATGACGCAATGTCCAGTAGGACTGACTGTTGCGGCGTGTATTGCTCTATTTATAGCCGTGGCCGAAACTTCCAGAAAGATGCGCTCGCGTCATAGATCGTGAAATTAGTGGATTTCTCTACTAATTTCTAGAAGAATCTAGAGGGTCCAGAACTCGTCAATATGGTCGCTAATGTCACCAAATTGTCGCCAAAACTGATGCCAACTTGGCTCTATCGCCAAATTTTCTTGCCAAGTTCCCATTGAATGGCCATTATAACGTAAGGGACGGTTTTGCTTGTGAATATTACAATTTTAACATGAAATAAATATAGTATAGAGTAATATAAAGGCATTGAACATCCAAATACAAATTATTTACATTATTTTATACAAAATTCGTAACAATATATATATATATACACATATTTGCCCTTTTATACTTAGATAGTTAAGCAGCCAGTGGTAAGTTTTCTCAACCTTGGCATGAAAAATATTACTGGCAATCCAATAACTAAGATGTAACTGCCGCTTACGTCAATACTTGGGGTAACCAAAAGTAATTAATATAATCTCGGGGTAAATTAATATATTAATGACATAAGATAGCACAGTTACAAAGAACAGACACTTAGACAATTACAAGACAAACATTTAGTGAGAATAAGTGAAAATAAGTAAAGTTTACATAGTCCAGGATTGGACATCGAAAACGGGAACGCACGCTTGTCCAGATCCAAACTCTCTCTGACGATACTACAGTGTTTCGTACAGTCACACTTCCGTCCAAGACAATACTGTAATGGCGGCACCTACATTTCGGTCTTGGAACTATACCGTGCGTTACAGACTCCCCCTCTGGTTCCGTTGACGTCTCGCTCGGAAACAGGAGGTACTCTTTTTTTTTGGGGGCGTCCTCTTTTCCAGAGGAGCTTCTTCTAAGACCAGGGTGGTCCATACACTTTTCCTACGATGGAATCTTTGATTGCCAGGGTGGCACTTCTTCCGAGACCAGGGTGGTCTATAAACTTTTCCTATAACAGGAATCTTTGATTGCCAGGGTGGCACTTCTTCCGAGACCAGGGGGGTCTATAAACTTTTCCTGTATAGGATTTTTGATTGCCAGGGCGGCTTCTTCTGAGACCAGGGTGGTCTATCATTTTTCTATAACATGAGTCTTTGATTGCCGGGCGGCACTTCTTTCATGACCAGGGTGGGCTATACTTTTTCTATGGAAGTCGTTGCTATTGGATGGGGCCCTCCCCTGGTTGGAAACATGATTCAATTTTCCGCATTGAATCAATTACAAATTTAAACTTTGATTTTTAAATTTATATATAAACAGACCAAAATTAAATTTGACAAAATATTACTAACAGAATAATAGTACAGTATTATGCCACAAAAAAATAATATCTTACTTTCTTACAATATACAATTCAAAAAATTTCATGAATCACAAAAAGGAAAATAAAAATATTTTCGTTTTTATCATTTTAATACATAATCAAGTAAAAAACTTTTTCAAAGTTTTAGCCAAAAAAAATACATATATCATAAAAATGACCAGAAAACACTTTGGAAATATTATAGTTAAACAATACTGATGTATCTGAAAATTTCTTTACATATAAAAAATACTCTATACTATAATGCACACTTGATGAATGACAATAAATTCTCTAATTTCAAATGTGATAATTAATTTACAAATCAATATTAATGAGATTAAAATAAAACAAATTCTTCAATATTAACTATCTTCTACTTTAGTACATCAAACCAAAATAATATATTTATATAATATTCATTATTAATCAAAAGGAGTTTCAGCAGTTAACATGAAATGGATTATATAAAACAATTCAAATACGTTTAAATAGAAATACCGTTTAATTCACTCTGAAGTTATCAATAGTACAAACTTGTTACACTTAGTAGAAGTACTTGAAAATATTTTCCAAAAAATTTTAAATAAAAACAGAAATGTAAATACTTTATCAATAACATACAAGGTTTCAAATGTTAATAGTAATACTTCGTAATCAATCATATACTTTCAAAAGATTATTTTTATGTTAGGCATAAAAAAAACAGGAAAAAAATTATTATAAGAATTGCAATAATTTCTTGATAACAAAACCATATACGTGTTATTAGCATAAAATTCTTAATTAGGAAGAAAATATGCACTCATAAATAATTAACCTTCAAATTGCTTTAATCAGATCAACCGATAGAATGAAAATTTCGTTTTCAAAAGATTAGGAAAACTGACAAATGAATATCAACTTTAAATCCAATTATGTTGTTTTCCTGTAACACACAATAATACTACGAATAATAATAATAATCTTATACACACACACAAATAACAGAGCATGATTATTTAGAATAAAACACTTATCTGTTAACAGGTTTTCTGGATGAAAATATTCATTCGCAGGGTGCGAATCCTCTTATTGTCGGATGACAAATACTTCCACCCCTAAGGCTGGTGGGGGAAAAAAGCGAGAGAGAGCTGGGGTCGGGCCGACGTTTAGGCGCCAATTGTTAACTGCCGCTTACGTCATTACTTGGGTAACCAAAAGTAATTAATAGAATCTCGGGTAAATTAATATATTTAATGCATAAGATAGCACAGTTACAAAGAAACAGACACTTAGACAATACAAGACAACATTTAGTGAGAATAAGTGAAAATAAGTAAAGTTTACATAGTCCAGGATTGGACATCGAAACGGGAACGCACGCTTGTCCAGATCCAAACTCTCTCTGACGATACTACAGTGTTTCGTACAGTCACCTC